>JAACNH010000738.1:47690-95143 GCA_019447015.1 Hymenochirus boettgeri
TGGCGGTCACTAACTATCTCCCTATACTTTATATAGGAGTATAGCAGTCACTACAGTTCTCTCTATACTTTATATATACTTTATATAAGGGAGTATGGCATCACTAAACGTTCTCTCTCTATACTTAATATATACTTTTATAGGGAGATGGCGGTCACTAACGTATCTCCCTATACTTTTATATATGGGAGTATGGCGTCACTAACGGTTCTCCTCCTATACTTTATATATACTTATAATAGGGAGTATGGCGTCACTACTACTCTCTCTATACTTTATATTAGGGAGTATGGCGGTCACTAACGTTATCCCCTATACTTTATATATACTTTACTATAGGAGTATGGCGGTCACTCTAACTTCTCCCTATACTTATAATTACTTTATATAGGGAGTATGGCGTCACTAACCATCTCCCTATACTTTATATATACTTTATATAGGGAGTATGCGGTCACTAACATCTCCCTATACTTTTATATACTTTATATAGGGAGTATGGCGGTCACTAACCATCTCCCTATACTTATATATACTTTATATAGGAGTATGGGCGGTCACTAACGTTCTCCCTATACTTTATATATAGGGAGTATGGCGGTCACTAACGTTCTCCTCTATACTTTATATATACTTTATATAGGGAGTATGGCGGTCACTAACTTCCCCTATACTTTATATAGGAAGTATGCGGTCACTAATGTTCTCCCTATACTTTATATATACTTTATCATAGGATATGGCGGTCACTAACTATCTCCCCTATACTTTATATATTGGGAGTATGGCGTCACTAACGTTCTCCCTATACTTTATATATACTTTAATATAGGGAGTATGGCGGTCACTAACTTTCATCTCCTATACTTTATATGGGAGTATGGCGGTCACTAACGTTTTCTCCCTATACTTTATATATACTTTATATAGGGAGTATGGCGGTCACTAACTATCTCCCTATACTTTAATATGGGAGTATGGCGTCACTAACGTTCTCCCATACTTTATATATACTTTAATAATAGGGAGTATGGCGGTCACTAACTTCTCCCTATACTTTATAATTGGAGTATGGCGGTCACTACCTTCTCCCTTACTTTATATATACTTTAATATGGAGTATGGCGGTCACTAACTACTCCTCTATACTTTATAGGGAGTATGGGCGGTCACTAACTATCTCCCTATACTTTATATTGGGAGTATGGCGGTCACTAAGTTTCCCTATACTTTATATACTTTATATAGGGAGTATGGCAGTCACTAACTCTCTCCCTATACTTATATATACTTTATATAGGGAGTATGGGTGTCACTAACCAGTTCTCCCTATACTTTATATATACTTTATATAGGAGTATGGCGGTCACTAACCATCTCCCTATACGTTTATATATACTTTATTAGGGAGTATGGTCTCACTACCATCTCCCCTATACTTTATATACTTTATATAGGGAGTATGGCGGTCACTAACCATCTCCCTATACTTTATATATACTTTATAAAGAAGAGAACAATCGATGACTGTGTGTAGCCACTCTTTTAAAGATTGGCAGACAGAATCTTACAGATTGGATAGAATCTTTCCTTTAGAAAAAAGTATTTTGGGTGTACCAGCCCTAGAGATTAAGAGCCATACAGATGGGGAAAAACTTATGTAACTGGTGTTGAAATGGCAGAAAAGGATATTTATGTGGGTAATAATTACTTTCCCTTTTAGTTACTCTTCTTATACTGGCCATAGACTTTCCCAACGTTACATCAATTCAACGTTCAATCCAGTAGTAATGTT
This sequence comes from Hymenochirus boettgeri, assembly GCA_019447015.1. Lineage (NCBI taxonomy): Eukaryota > Metazoa > Chordata > Amphibia > Anura > Pipidae > Hymenochirus > Hymenochirus boettgeri. The sequence goes on from JAACNH010000738.1 coordinate 49,486, forward strand.
TGGCCATATTGCATTGCAGTCAGCTTTACCTAGAATGGCCAGATGGGAACCATGGGGTTGATCTAATAAATGGATGGGCAACCTTTAGTAGACACAAGCTGGGATATTTTACTTTCTGCGGGTTATGTTCAGCTTTTATATATAACCCCTAACCCGGGTGGGGTCAACCCAATAGCCCATGTGATCGATTACACTGCAGTGTTGGTGTTACGTTATAAATAACCGTTAACAATAGTAGTGTGTAGGAATGGAAATTTTAGGCCAGGGTTGGGTCACATTGGATACTTGAAACGGCCCCCTTTGAAAAGACAGCTCAAAGCCAAGTAGAAACTATGGCAGAGGAAAAAGCATCAGTCCCATCTCCATGGATCATGCCAATAAAGAAGCCAAACTTGGAAAAACATGGATCATTGTCTAATGAACCATTCCAGTGTTTGTCCAATTCAAACAATTCCAACCGGCACAATTTCCTTTATCCTTGTTGGTCAACAGATCAGTCCGATGACAATACAATGGGTCACCATGTACGTCAGAGCCCCAGTTAAGTGGCATCTGGTGTTTAGGCGACTGGGTTAAATTGAACTCCTAGTAGGAATATGATACAGAGTACAATGACAGGTATAGTTACTGGCAATGCAAGAATTCTGGACACAGAGCAGAGCGTTTCCATAATGACTATCATACAATGCAGCCTGACCATCCTATACAACAAATTACATAGGTATTTTCAGGCAGAGGAAATTAATTTATGAAAGGGGAAAAAATGAGTTCATCCATGAAGTATTTAAGTTTTTTTTAAAGGCCCGCAACCCCCTAAAGAGCCGAGGAATGTACATATATAGACCCATGTTAACCCAGTTGCCATGCAGTGATGTGACATCATCGTATGGATATGGGGGATGTTTTGAAACTACACCCCCAGCATTCATGCTCACTGGCTACCCAAGAGAAGTGCCAAACTTAAAAGAACGGTATATTGCGCGTTTCGGAATCACGCAGGCCCCGTAAAATGACGTAAAACCTACGTTGACCTGATATTACTTAGTGCAGCATATATTATACAACGCGTTTTAATATCAACGATAATATAGCATCTCCCTGAAGATCTTCAGATTGGCTCTACGCCACCACCACTGTGTGAATCAGTTCAATGGTCTGTCTGGGTATAAAATTGTGTCAGGACAATACAGTGTCACACCATACACAGCGCTGGGATTATTATTGTTATAACTATGTATCACGGAGCTGGGGAAGGTAACGTTAACCCTTTTCACAGCAATGGAGAATTATAGAAGGAATGGAAGGATTTGGGGGAGGGGCGGAGTCTTTTCCCCCCTTTCTTTAACCGCAAATGGAAAACCTAGCAAGGGACTCAGTGTACCTATTCATTAGGGAGATTTTACCGGTAAATCCTGGTAAATAAGGAAACTTTCCTAGGGACTGCCTGATGATTTCCATAACCAGCTGGATAATACACACCTTTAACACTTGATTATCCGAAAAAAACATCTGATCAGTTATGACTCACAATCTTATATACTACCGAAGGTTGGGGGTGCACACGTACTAATCTACTTGGGGTAAATGAAATGGGTGAAATTATCCAGGTAAAAAAAAAGAGAAGCGAGGCCAATTGTACAACCCCTGGGTCGATTCTCTGTGATATAGACGACACATTAATAGCACAGGAAACTTTTGCACCTCTTATTACATCAGCCCCCAAGTAACCCTCACATTGAACTGCAGTAGTCCCATACTGTCCCGCAGACCCCACTCAAACAGAGGCCATTAATCTCATCTCATGTACCTTCCAATCATTATGGTCAACTTTACAATGGAAAATCCTAGACCACTGAGCTGGCAATTTACACAGACCCACCCCACACAATAAGCTCTTCTCTGGCCACCTGAGCTAGCAATCTCAAACAACAAAAACACACAAAGTGACCCACGGGCTTACAATCTACACACAAAAAAAATATGAACCCCACAAAGTGTTCACAGATATAACACAAAAACACTGACCCACAAGGCTTACAATCTACTGACCCCCTTCACAGTAAACAATGTATCCAATGCAACAATGTCACCCAGTGTAACAAAGTACCCAAGTTATGCACCCATTGTAATGTACCCATTGTAACCAAAGTACCCAGTGTAATGTACCCAGTGTAAACAATGTACCCAAGGTTGTACTCCAGTGTAACAATTACCCAAGGTAATGTACCCAGTGTAACAATGTCCTCAAGGTATGTACCCAGTGAAACTTAACCCATGAAAACCCTACCATGTAATGTACCCAGTGAAACAGTGTACCAAGTGTAACAATGTACCCAGTAACAATGTACCCGTGAACAATGTAACCAGTGAAACACTGTACCCGTGAAACACTGTACCCGTGAAACACTGTAACCCAGTGAAACAATGTACCCAGTGAAACACTGTACCCAGTTAAACAATGTACCCAGTGCAAACAATGTACCCCGTGAAACAATGTCCCCAGTAAACAATGTCCCATGTAATGTAATGTACCCAGTGAAACAATGTCCCCAGTGACGAAACAATGTACCCAGTGAAACAATGTACCCAGTGAAACACTGTACCCAGTGAAACACTGTACCCAGTGAAACAATGTACCCAGTGAAACAATGTACCCAGTGTAACAGTGTAATGTACCCAGTGAAACAATGTACCCAGTGAAACAATGTACCCAGTGAAACAATGTACCCAGTGAAACAATGTAACCTCGTGAAACAATGTACCCGTGAAACATGTAACCCCCAGTGAAACTGTACCCAGAAACATGTACCCAGTGTAACATTTACCCAGTGAAACAATGTACCCAGTGAAACAATGTACCCAGTGTACACAGTGTAACCCGTGAAACAATGTACCCAGTAAAGTGAATGTCCCGTGAAACACTGTACCCGTAAACTGTACCCAGTGAAACAATTACCCAGTGAAACCACTGTACCCAGTGAAACAATGTACCCAGTGAAACAATGTACCCCCAGTGAACAATGTACCCCAGTGAAACATGTACCCAGTGTAACACTGCAATTACCCAGTGGAAACAAGTACCCAGTGTTACTGTGTGTAACACTGTAATTACCGAGTGTAACACTGTAAATGTACCCAGTGTACACTGCAATGTACCCAGCGTAACACTGTAATGTACCCAGTGTACTGTGTGTAAACGTAATGTACCCATGTAACACTGCAATGTACCCCAGCGTAACACTGTAATGTACCCATGTAAAACTGTGTGTAACACGTGTAATGTACCCAGTTTAACACTGTGTGTAACCCGTGTAATGTACCCAGCGTAACAGTGTATATTACCCAGCGTAACAGTGTATGTACCCAGCGTAACAGTGATGTACCCAGCGTAACACTGTAATGTACCCAGTGTAACTGTGTGTAACACTGCAATGTACCCAGCGTAACACTGTAATGTACCCAGTGTAACTGTGTGTAACACTGTAATGTACCCAGTGTAACACTGCAATGTACCCAGCGTAACACTGTAATGTACCCAGTGTAACTGTGTTGTAACACTGTAATATGTACCCAGTGTAACACTGTGTGTAACAGTGGTAATGTACCACCCCCCGCGTAACATGTATGTACCCAGCGTACAGTTGTAATGTACCCAGCTGAACAGTGGTAATGTTATGTACCCAGCGTAACAGTGTAATGTACCCAGCGTAACATGTAAGCTAACCGTGTACTGTACCCACTTAACCGTGTGTAATGTACCGCATGGCGGTCACTAACTATCTCCCTATACTTTATATAGGGAGTATGGCAGTCACTAACGTTCTCTCTATACTTTATATATACTTTATATAGGGAGTATGGCCATCACTAACGTTCTCTCTATACTTAATATATACTTTATATAGGGAGCATGGCGGTCACTAACTATCTCCCTATACTTTATATTGGGAGTATGGCGGTCACTAACGTTCTCCCTATACTTTATATATACTTTATATAGGGAGTATGGCAGTCACTAACCATCTCCCTATACTTTATATATACTTTATATAGGGAGTATGGCGGTCACTAACCATCTCCCTATACTTTATATATACTTTTATATAGGAGTATGGCGGTCACTAACCATCTCCCTATACTTTATATATATTGGGAGTATGGCGGTCACTAACGTTCTCACTCTATACTTTATATATACTATTATATAGGGAGTATGGCGGTCACTAACTACTCCCCTATACTTTATATTGGAGTATGGCGGTCACTAATGTTCTCCCTATACTTTATATATACTTTTATATGGAGTATGGCGGTCACTAACTATCTCCCTAATACTTTATATTTGGGAGTATGGCGGTCACTAACGTTCTCCCTATACTTTATATATACTTTATATAGGGAGTATTGGCGGTCACTAACTCATCTCCCTATACTTTATATTGGGAGTATGGCGGTCACTAACGTTTCCCCTATACTTTATATATACTTTATATAGGGAGTATGGCGGTCACTAACTATCTCTCCTATACTTTAATATTGGGAGTATGCGGTCACTAACGTTCTCCCTATACTTTATATATACTTTATAATAGGGAGTATGGGCGTCACTAACTATCTCCCTATACTTTATATTGGGAGTATGGCGGTCACTAACTGTTCTCCCCCTATACTTTATATATACTTTATATAGGGAGTATGGCGGTCACTAACTATCTCCCTATACATATTATAGGGAGTATGGCGGTCACTAACTATCTCCCTATACTTTATATTGGAGTATGGCGTCACTAACGTTTCCCTATACTTTTATATACTTTATATAGGGAGTATGGCGGTCACTAACCATCTCCCTATACTTTATATATACTTTATATAGGGAGTATGGCGGTCACTAACCATCTCCCTATACTTTATATATACTTTATATAGGGAGTATGGCGGTCACTAACCATCTCCCTATACTTTGAATATATACTTTTATGGGTGGGACGTAATGGTCTCACTACTCATCTCCCCTATACTTTATATATACTTTATATAGGGAGTATGGCGGTCACTAACCATCTCCCTATACTTTATATATACTTTATAAAGAGAGAACAATCGTGACTGTGTGTAGCCACTTCTTTTAAAGATGGCAGACAGAATCTTACAGATTGGATAGAATCTTTCCTTTAGAAAAAAGTATTTTTGGTGTACCAGCCCTAGAGATTAAAGTCCATACAGATGGGGAAACATTATGTAACTGGTGTTGAAATGCAGGAAAAGGATATTTAATGTTGGTAATAATTACTTCCCTTTTATGTTACTTCTTATACTGGCCATAGACTTTCCCAACGTTACATCAATTCAACGTTCAATCCAGTAGTAATGTTTGGCCATAATTGCATTGCAGTCAGCTTTACCTAGAATGGCCAGATGGGAACATGGGGGGTGAATCTAATAAATGGATGGGCACCTTTAGTAGACACAAGCTGGGATATTTACTTTCTGCAGGGTTATGTTCAGCTTTTATATATAACCCCTAACCACGGGTGGGGTCAGACCCCAATAGCCCATGTGATCGATTACACTGCAGTGTTGGTGTTACCGTTATAAATACCGTTAACAATTAGTAGTGTGTAGGAATGGAAATTTTAGGCCAGGGTTGGTCACATTGGATACTTAAGAAACGGGCCCCTTTGAAAGACAGCTCAAAGCCAAGTAGAAAACTATGGCAGGAGGAAAAGCATCAGTCCAGCTCCATGGATCATTGCCATAAAGAAGCCAAACTTGGAAAAACATGGATCATTGTCTAATGAACCATTCCAGTGTTTGTCCAATTACAAACAATTTCCAACCGGCACAATTTCCTTTATCCCTGTTGGTCAACAGATCAAGTCAGATGACAAATACAATGAGGTCACCATGTACGTCAGAGCCCCAGTTACCAGGTGGATCTGGTGTTTAGGCGAACTGGGTTAAATTGAACTCCTAGATAGGAATAGGATACAGAGTACAATGACAGGTATAGTTACTGGCAATGCAAGAATTCTGACACAGAGCAGAGCGTTTCCATAATGACATCATACAATGCAGCCTGACCATCCTATACACAAATTACAGAGGTATTTTCAGCAGAGAGAATGAATTATGAAAGGGGAAGAAGAAATGAGTTCATCCATGAAGTATTTAAGTTTTTTTTTAAAGGCCGCAACCCCCTAAAGAGCCGAGGAATGTAATATATAGACCCATTTAACCCTCAAGTTGCCATGCAGTGATGTGACATCATCGTATGGGATATGGGGGATGTTTTGAAAACTACACCTCCCAGCATTCCATGCTTTCACTGGCTACCCAAGAGGAAGTGCCAAACTTAAAAGAACGGTATAGTGCGCGTTTCGGAAATCACGCAGGCCCCGTAAAATGAGCGTAAAACCTACGTTAACCTGATATTACTTAGTGCAGCATAGATTATACACGCGTTTTAATATCAACGATAAATATAGCATCTCCCTGAAGATCTTCAGATTGGCTCTACGCCACCACCACTGTGTGAATCAGTTCAATGGTCTGTCTGGGTATAAAATGCTGTGTCAGGACAATACAGTGTTCACCCAATCACAGCGCTGGGATTATTATTGTTATAACTATTGTATCACGGAGCTGGGGAAGGTAACGTTAACCCTTTGTCACAGCAATGGAGAATTATAGAAGGAATGGAATGATTTGGGGGAGGGGCGGAGTCTTTTCCCCCCTTTCTTTACCGCAAATGGAAAACCTAGCAAGGGACTCAGTGTACCTATTCATTAGGGAGATTTTACCGGTAAATCCTGGTAAATAAGGAAACTTTCCTAGGGACTGCCTGATGATTTCCATAACCAGCTGGATAATACACACCTTTAACACTTGATTATCCAGAAAAAAACATCTGATCAGTTATGACTCACAATCTTATATACTAACCGAAGGTTTGGGGGTGCACACGTACTAATCTACTTGGGGTAAATGAAATGGGTGAAATTATCCAGGTAAAAAGAAAAAGAGCGAGGCCAATTGTACACACACCTGGGTCGGATTCCTCTGTGATATAGACGACACATTAATAGCACAGGGAAACTTTTGCACCTCTTATTACATCAGCCCCCAAGTAACCCATCACATGACCTGCAGTAGTCCCATACTGTCCCGCAGAGCCCACACTCAAACAGAGGCCAATTAATCTCATCTCATGTACCTTCCAATCATTATGTCAACTTTTACAATGGAAATCCTAGACCACTGAGCTGGCAATTTACACAGCACCCACCCCACACAATAAGCTCTTCTCTGGCCAACTGAGCTAGCAATCTAAACAACAAAAACACACAAAGTGACCCACTGGGCTTACAATCTACACACAAAGAAAAATATGAAACCCCAAAAGTGTTCACAGATATAACACAAAAACACTGACCCACAAAGCTTACAATCTACTGACCCCCTTCACAGTAAACAATGTATCCAATGCAACAATGTACCCAGTGTAACAAAGTACCCAAAGTTATGCACCCAGTGTAATGTACCCAGTGTAACAAAGTACCCAGTGTAATGTACCCAGTGTAACAATGTACCCAAGGTAATGTACCCAGTGTAACAATGTACCCAAGGTAATGTACCCAGTGTAACAATGTACCCAAGGTAATGTACCCAGTGAAACACTGTACCCAGTGAAACACTGTACCCAGTGTAATGTACCCAGTGAAACAGTGTACCCAGTGTAACAATGTACCCAGTGAAACAATGTACCCAGTGAAACAATGTACCCAGTGAAACACTGTACCCAGTGAAACACTGTACCCAGTGAAACAATGTACCCAGTGAAACATTTAAGGAGAGCAAGATATTATTTAGGTAGCGCCGGTTATCTTTATTTAAGGAGATGATTCTTATTTAAGTAGCGGTTTATTAGACATACTATTTAGGTATATTATTTAAAGAGCAGTATTTCTTATTTAAATAGCTGGTATCTTTAATTAAGGACAGTATTCCTATTATACACGTACTTTTAGCGAGGATATCGTATTTAAGGAGCAGTATAGTTTATTTAAGGAGCCGTATATTTATTTACGATTATTTAAACGTGCCCCGGATCTTTATTTTAAGGAGCAGTTTCTTTTTAAGTAGTGGATAGGATCTTTATTTAAAGAGCAGTATTCTTATTTAAAGGGCATGCACACCCCAAACTATAATCCCCCCATACTACTGGCCCACCACTGTAGTGTAGTTTAAATCGTACCTCACCTCCCAACCCATCTGGTTCTCTGTAGTCCCCCCCCCAAAGTTCCAAAACTGACCACCAGGAGGGTAGCAGGTCCATTATAGGACACTGCATGCTACCTGGCCTCCCGGATATTCCTGCATGCGTGCTGCAGCCCTTTACCCCTCCTCTCCCCCTCCACTCTCCCCTTCTACTATCCTCCCCTAGCAATTAAACCCCTAATATTCGGCTCACCCCATGTCCCCCAGCCCAACCCGCATGTTTTTTTTTTTTTTAAAAAGCCTCCCCAAACTCCTTACCTTACCTCTCGCTTTCCTCCGCTGCACTGAATGACCGGCAGCCTCGTCCGTGATTGCTGCTGCTCAGCAATCACGACGACGACTGCGGTCCCCGCCTTCTGTCTTGCATTCTCGCAAGCAGAGGCCGGGCAGTGACTGCGGAGGATCGAGGGGAGTAAGTAGAGTTGGGGTGCTTCGAAAAAACAAATATGTCGGTTGGGGCTGGGGAATGGGGGGAGCAGAATATTAAAATTCGATATTTTTAGGGGTGGGACATTAGCTTTAAGTAGCGGTAATCTTTTTAAAAGAGGCATTTCTATTAAGTGCGGTAATCTTTATTTAAAGAGCTTATCTATTTAAGTAGCGTATCTTATTTAAAAGCGTATTCTTATTTAATGCGGATTTTAAAGAGATATCTTATTCGTGGCGGTATCTTTTTATTGTAAAGACGACAGTAGTAGGTATCTATTTAAGCTAATTTTATAAGTAGCGGTATCTTTATTTAAAGAGCAAGTAAGTCTTATTTAAGTAGCGTGTATCTTTATTTAAAGAGCAGATTCTTCCTTCAAGTAGCGGTATCCTTATTTATAAGGAGCAGTATTCTTATTTAAGAGCGGGGTATCGTTATTTAAAAGAGATTCTATAAGTGCGTACTATTAAGGCAGTCTATTTAAGTAGCGGTATCTTATAAACGATTTATAAGTACGGTATTTATTTAAGGATAGTATTCTTATTTAAGTAAGCGGTATCTTTATTAAGAGCAGCATTCTTATTTAATAGCGGTATCTTATATTTAAAGAGCAGTAATTCTTATTGAACGTACGGGTATCTTTATTTAAAGAGCAGTATTCGTATTTAGTAGCGGTATCTTTATTTAAAGAGCAGTATTCTTTTTAAGTATCGGATCTATTAAGAGTCTATTTAAAGGATTTTATTAACAGTATTCTTATTTAAAGGGCATGTCCACCCCACAAAACTATCCCCCCAACTACTGGCCCACACAGTTTTAGTTGTAGTCTAATCCTTACCTCACTTCCCAGCTCATAGGTTCTCCTGTAGTCCCCCCCCCCAACGAGCCCAAAAAACGGCCACCAGAGGCTAGCAGGGTCCAGATAGGACTCTGCACCTACCTGGCCTCGAGACGAAGTTTGCAGCGTACTTGCAGCCCTTCTCCCCTCCCTTCTCCCTCCCTCTCGCGATTCCACTCACCCCTAGCGTTAAAGTTAATATAGAGAATATTCCCAAGGGCTCCAGCCCCAACCGCTAGTTTTATCTTTAGAAAGCTCCACAACTTTACTTACCTCTCCTCTTTCCTCCGCGAATTACTGCCGGCAGCCGCCGTCCGTGATTGGTGCCGCTCAGCCAATCACAGACGCGTGCCGGGCCCCGCCCCTCCTGCTGCCATTTTCTAGCAAGCAGAGGGCCGGGAAGGCGCGCGGAGGAAAGAGGTGGAGGTAAGTAGATTTGGGGGTCTTTCTAACAGATACAAATCTAGCGTTGGGCTGGAGCCCTGGGCCTATAAATTTAGGTGGAATACCCTTTACGGTTTCTTATAGCGCAATTAAACGGATTATTAAAGTATTAGTAAGTGCGTATCTTTATTAAAGGTAACGATTCTTAGTAGGGTACTTTTTTAGGCGTACATTGTAGGATTTTAGGAGTTGTCTATTCTATCTTTATTTAAGGGCAATTCTTCTTAAGTAGCGGTTTGTTTAAAGAGCTCTTGTTATTAGGTTAATTAAGAGCATTCTTTTAGTAGTTTTTAGAGTTCATTTGAAAGCCATACCTTTGTTGCAGCCTATTAAAGAGTTTTAAGGTCAGTCACCAGAATTCATGTTCCCAAGGCCAGGTCTGGGGGGCACTCGGCGAAAACATAGTGTTGAGGGGAATTGAGTGCCCTGGGCAATGCCATGTTGCTTTATGGTAAAACTGCCCCTGCCCACTTACCGAATCCAGGGAAATTGTTACAAAATCGCAGATCCCAAACAGCTCGGACTTCAGCTGTTATTTACCTTCGGACCTAATACTAGAGATGTGCATTTATAGTGGTCCCTGCCACAATTCACCTTCCTAATACTCTGTACTCTCACGTGGACAATAACTTGCTGTGCAGCAGGATTCTACAGAAGGATCATGGACGGGCTTGGTACCAATAAACTCAATGCTGGCAGTGAACTACCACACCCAATCTGTATCGGAAGACTTCAATTCCCATGTGTGTATTCAGTAATTGTAGGACACCGACTGTGGCTTAAAAATACTCATTACAAGCTGTAGCAGAAATTTGGTACAGTCTGCAATAGAACTGTTTAATTGCTCAGCAGTTACTTTAACTGTTTCAAAAACTGGCCTTTGCTTAATTAGATACGACGATGAGATTTTCAAATTTGCAATCGCTCTCATAGTCTCTTACCAGTGTTTCATACTCTTCAACATTTCCCCTTTAAAATAGGCGCTTATCACTGAGAAATACATTACACAGGGCTGTGCTAAGATCAGGATCACTTCCATATCCTCACCCTGCGCTCTGTACTATGTTATTCTCTATATGTAAGCTATTAAAGTTGTCCGATTTGAAAACTAACAATACACAGAGCTGTGCAAGATTCAGGTTCACTTCATTAGTCCTCCCCTGGCAGCCTGTACTAGGTTATTTCTATAAGTGTCATATTCAAGTTGGGATATGAGAAATACATACACAGAGCTGTGCTAAGTCAGGTCTCACTTCATTATCCTCCCACTGCAGCCCTGTACTATTGTTATTTCTATAAAGTTTAACTTATTAAAGTTGGGATATGTGGAAATGTTTGTTAACAACTACACAAGCTGTGCTAAGATCAGGTTGCACTTATTATCCCCCGCAGCGCTTTACTATGTGTATTTTTCATAATTAACTCTTAAAGTTGGAGATTGAACATACATTTAACACAGAGCTGTGCTAAGATCAGGTTCACTTCATTTCCTCCCCGCGCCGCTGCTGTACTATGGTTTATTCTATAATGTGTAATATTAAAGTTGGTGATCTTGAGAATACACTTAAACAGGAGCTGTGTAAGATAAGGTTACTTCATTTATCCTCCCCCTGCAGCCAGCTTACTATGTTATTTCTAATAAGTTTAACTATTAAGTTGTGAATGAGAATACATTACACCAGACTGTGCTAAGATCAGGTTCACTTATTATCCATCCCCCTGCAGCCCTGTGACTATGTTATTCTATAAGATTAACAATTAAAGTTTGGCGAGATTATTGAGAAATACATTACACAGAGCTGTTGCTAGATCAGGTTCACTTCTTATCCTCCCCCTGCAGCCCTGTACTATGTTTTTCTTAAGTGTTAACTATAAAGTTTGTGATATTGAGAAATACATTAACAACAGAGCTGTCTAAGATAGTTCACTTCATGTACCCTCCCCCATGCAGCCGCTGTACTATGTTATTGTCTATAGGTTTAACTATTACAGGTTGTGATATTGTAAAAATTATCATACACAGAGCTGTGCTTAGATCAGGTTCCAACTTCATTATCATCCCCCTGCACTTGTTTTATCAGTGTATTGATTCTATCAATGTACTATAAATTGTGATATAGAAATACTCCTTCCAGAGCTACGTATGGGCTGAACTCTAAGGATTCATAAAATGCATTTCTTGCGTTAGCCCAGTACAGTTTCTTCATAATTTACTATTAAATTTGATATTGAAAAGTACACAGGACGTCTAATAGTCACTTATAGCATCCCCCTCAACTTGATAAGCTGGTTGTCGTCAAGTGATGAGCGCTAAGGTATTGGTGAATCAAGAAAATAATTTTCGAATGAAGTAAATATTTGGTAATCTTAAGAGCAAATTAAAACAACATAGTTACCCAGAAAAGTACATTTGGATGATAAGCGAAAAAGAAGCACGAACTCTCTGAAAGATCTTGAATGCATCATATGTATGCCTACTATGGTACACAGGCCATTGTTCCTGATGATGGTTCAGCTAAAGCCATAACTGGTCGTTCTACTGGCAATATGGATTTGCACTTATGCAATCCTGTTTAAGCCTCAAACAGACCACAGAAGGTATCGCGTTTGCTTCAGGGCTACCATGGAAAATACCCAGACGTCTCTGCGCTTATTTCACTGTATATGGGTTATGTGACACAAACAAAAGAAGTTCATTTATAAACGCAACTAACAGTAGTCCTTTAATGATTGATTGAAGACCTGGAGAGTTAAGGAGCATACGCATTCCATTCGTTCAATCAACTGAATGCAGGAGCACGAGGAAGCATATAGTAAGATACCACCATCAGGGTTCATATGACTCTGCCACTTTGAAAGTTTGGAACATAGATAAGAAGCCTGGTTGTGCGTTGGATTTGTTCTTATAGCTCAAAAACAGGTCACTATGCCAAGAGACTTACGAAATCTAATCAGATAATTATTTGCATAATGTGGGAATCGCTATTAGTGGATTATAGTATTCAGTCAAGGTCATTGAATTGTCTTAAGTTTCCCTTTTAAGTTGTACATTTCCAAGACATCCGTGCGATGCACTGGGAGCCACTGTCCCACCCAGGTGCCTCTCACCGTGCAATAATCTTGCTGTTTCTATTCAGCATTAACCCTTGAGCCATTAGCTGGCATTAAAAATGTCCCCAACTGTTGCCTGTTTTAGTATTTGTTTATTTGGTAGTACTTACTGTAAGGTTGGGTTGTTTCCCAGAGGCTTCTGGTGGCAGAGTCTGCTGTATGTAGAGGCATTCTGTATCCCTGGATTTTTGCTAGTTGCCACTAGGGTGTCCATATGCTGAAATAGCAAATACCAAACATCTGGCAACGCTTTCAAAAGTATAGATTCTGCAGCTTATTTATGTTTGTACAGTTGGGAAATCTACCACGAACACAGACGGACGCAGTAGAACTGTTATTTTCTGACACTGATCACATGGAGTTGTGATGAAAATTCTACATAAAATGACTTTGCTTTGATATTTTGTACTCAGTGAGTGTTGGACATAACAAGAGTATAACTAATCACTTGCCCAGCTTAAAACATTCAAATAAAAATCAGAAAACTGCCAGCGGGAAAATAACATTCTATAGGGTGGTACAGATTAAATGCACAGGCCCCCTCCATAATTGCAGGTTAGAATCTAAGATAATAATATAATGTATTTTATAAAGAGGTTATTTACGTACAATACTAATGTGTACAGATCTCTGTTTGTTCTCTAGGTCTAGGGGACGGTTGGTGTAAAATCCTGACAATGCTGATATGCAGTTACTCTGGGGAAACATGTGTCTGCATGTTAGAGGAATAACACCGTTACTGGATTAATGTTATTTTACAAATACAGTTTTCAGAGCAAAAGGGAAAGTTATTATATCACAGTGACTCACACATGTCTAAGGAACAGTTACATATTTAATGAAATTGTTCTTAGTAATGATCATAGACAGGATAGGATAGGTATAAGAAAACCTCTTGATGGTTCCGTTAACATGGATGTTTGAGTTAATTCCTCTTGAACACATGTGCTGTTGTTTTGCGGTTTACATTACCTAAACATTATATTGAACATTTGATTAATCATTAATATTGTGCAGAGAATTTTACCTGCCGGCATTACCCGTGATGTTTCCCAGCACGGATCATAGTTTGCAAACATCTATCAACTGGATACACCCTTTTGCAGGCTTTCTATGTATAATCTGCTTTAATAATGTGGTTTTTCATACGTGATTTTTAGAAAACAAGTTATCCATTACCACCGTTGGATAATACCACCGAGGGTATTACACGACACACGCAACCAAACCCAGTTACAGGTCCATGGGCGAGTGCTAGTGATGTAATGTGGGTTTCAATTAGAAACCAGGTTCCATAGAACCCAGATATCATCATTGACAAAGCCCCTGGCATTGTGGCTTGGCTGGCCTTGCCCATACTCAGGCCCTTTGACGCAACAGCAATGATTACTGGCAGTAAGTAGATTGGTTTAATAATGTGTACTGCTGTCAAACCTTAATATTGGTTTTATACCGGATCGTCTAACTACCCTCGTTCCTCGATGTTCCAATGGACTGTTTATTTTGTGGTTTGAATATTGTTTTTTAAAATAATCAATCTAAGTGGTATGATTCGTTGACGAGGAGATATCGACAGGTAAGATATACCCTAGTATTCTGCTCTATTGTGGAAAACCAGAACTGGAGCGTTAGACAACACAGCAACACTGAGCGGTCCAGGGTTGGCCGCTAAGGGAATGCTCAGTAAGCTGGGACACAGCTATTAGGCATATTTCGGTTGATCCGACTGAATTTTTCAGTGTAAGTCGGTCGATTGGACCGAAATATCTAAATCCGAATGTGCCATGTACCGATCGACCGTCGTCCGAATCAGAGAAAGGACGATCCGGACAGGGTTGGAAAACCTCGTCCGATCGTGCGGTCTCTATGGACCGCACATTCGATCGCGGTGACTATCGGACGCGGCTGCTTTTGCCGCAACGACAGTCTTCCTCTGGCGACCGTTCGAAAGTATCAAACGATCGGTCAGGAGGAAAAATCGCTAGGTGTGTATCTAGTTAACATAGAAGTAGAATCCACGAGGCATCTCTGACACTAGCAAACCTGGGAGACCAGAAACAATCTGTACCAACCACATCCTGTTATCTGACAATGTTTAGGTCAGGACCCAATCATAATGTCAGATTCCATGGAAAACATCCCTTGCATTGAGATATGGTCTCTCTAGGATCACACAGATAAATAAACCAAATAGCCCTGGAATCATTTGTTTTTTTATGTCTGTCTGTACTAAATAACCGTCGGAAGTACGTTACCACCAATGACGCAAAGTGCACTAGGCACAACGAACATCGAGAGTTTTTGCCATATATGAAAATCCTTGCTGAGAGGAAATGAGTCTTTTTTACCAGTCTTATGTCTCAGTCCCACACATAGACACAGCATTACATATCATTTCCCTAATTACCGTTCATACATCACAGTTACAAAAACGTACGTACCAATGGCACCCCGGGACCATCAACCGTATGAGGGTTATTAGTAGCTGCTTATAGATTACTTCTGTTTCCCCTTTATCATATACAATACCAACAATGTATCTCATAGCGCAATCCTATTATAGTCAGAAACATTAGTCAGATGTTAGGTACTTTCTTTGGTTCAGGCTAAAATGTATTTTTCTGTACACAGTTGATTAAAAACAATGTATCACTTTCAGGGGGTATTCCGGTAATGCCCATTCCCTGTACCAGTTTTTGTTGATCGCCATTTCTTTAGGCTGGGCACACACGGTATTTTCGGCTGGTGAACGGAGTGGGTCGTATTCATCAGTCAGGTGAATATATCTTTCCGTGGGTGCGGGGCGCTGCGACTGAGCTAGTCACCAGTTTTGTGGATCGGACGAACAGGCGTTGGAAATCCCTACAGAACTGCATGATCGGTTGCGCGAACTATCGATATGACTGTCAGTCATTTGTTCTGACCAAAACGTTTGCTAGTAGTGAACGTTCAGTTGGGCCAAATATTTCCCCGTGGTGTACCAGCCTTAGATATCCAGCTTCACCATCTTACATTTTATCTCTCATTCGAGTGCCTAATTCATTAAACTCTTCTGCGTGTGTAGTTTGCTGTAGATAAATATCTTCTCTTGTGTACCAGCTAAAGCTTCGTACACACGTAAATCATTTTCGCAAGTGTGCCCGATGACCGTTCAGCGACTGTATGACGTGAGTATGACAAATCATGCCATGTTGACGTGGCACCTTCTTTGCAGGAACCTTGCGCTTTTCCTTTGATTGCTTTATAGCACTGTACAGACGGGCAACTGATGCGGACTGAGGCAGCGAGCTCTGTTAAAGGGAATATTAAAACAGAATTGCGTGATCGGCAGCCTGTACCCACCTCTAGTGAGTCGTCTAAGTGAGTAAGTTAGGCAGTGATTTAAGGGAAATGGGATGCTCATGCCTGTGCATATCAGGTTTTTCCGTCCTAGGACATGGCTATGTGGCTAGTCGGAAATCGGCCCTGGGCACAGTGCATTAATTCACTCGTACGTCACAGTTTACCAATAACCTGTCGATTGTTCAAACATACAACAATTGGCAAACCGAAGAATCCGCCAGGCTGATTGCCAGAAAAAGCAGAGTATAGCGGGGTTGCCGGTCTTAGAAGGTTGTGATGCTTCATTTTCGCACAAATGTCGTGCAAGGGTCGTTTCTGACGTGTGGTACGAAGCATTAGTGCTGCTGCGTGTATTACGCACAAATAAGAATAAGGCAAAGTCATTTTTCTCACTTTACATGCCCTTAAGTAGTTACTAAACAAATATCCCTAGTGCAAAGTAGGGAAAGCTTTTGCTTCACTAACGGATAGAGAGAAAAGGAAAAAAAAATGACCCTGAAATTTACTTTAATGAAGCCCCTATTGATCCTAAAACTATACAGGGCTATGTTACGAGAGTCGCTAAAAGCCACGTTGACCGATGTACCAGGGTTAAACACGGCTTTTTGACACAAATAACGCAGTGAGCACAAAAAAACTTGCAACCGCCACCACAATTGTACAATAGAAAAATGAGAACTTTAATAGACACTTTAGAATCCCTATCTAACTGTACTTGCTTTCACTCCTACATGAAATGTTAATGGATTTCTGAATGACTGAACATTCCAAATTAATGGGAGGTCATTTCTGAATAAGTCTATAAGCCTGGACTAAACACCTGCTATTAGCAATAGCTAGCATTAAAAACAACAACCGCTGTAGGCCACACTAGCGCGTTTTCGCGTGCCTCCGATCCGTCTTTGCCAGCGCGTGAGAATCGCATGTGTATACTATGTTGTGCTCACATTGTATGTATCTATTTCGGATTGCATGCAATCACTGTTTTTGGATGGCATTTCATGGCATTCGATAACGGATTTCTGTCGCAGAGCAAACAGATGGGAACGCGAGCGAAGTGACCTGCATTAAGCGTTGCGCACCCTAGTTGTGAGGCCGCAGTCAATTCTTTTTATGGCTGATTCTGCCCCTTCCTTTTACCCTTTAGCATTTCTTCAAATAGAAGAGGCCATTCCAGCAGTTTCTTAACAGCTCGCAGGTAGAGATAAAAGGCCACTAGAGATCCCACTGAGCATGTGCAGATGTTGTCTGTGACCAATAAGTGGGTGTGGGGGGGTGTGTAAAACTATGGGCAGGAACACAGTGATATTATGTCACCAATCCTCAGTAGGATATTCAGTCAGGTAAAATGAGAGCACACAGTAATTATAAGGACAACCCCACCCTATAGAACGTCTTTTAAAAAAGATATGGCTCTTTAAAATATGTTTATGTATCATAGTTTGTCCTATGAATTCTTACTGTATGCCTGCGATGCTTCTGGATGCCTCATGGAAATGAGCAATTAGAAACCTGTACTGAGCTGTTAGAGCCTGGGCGCTCAGAAGAGGCAGCTAGGGGATTATCATGTAGTTATTGGCTGTGATGTCAACTGTCAAATCCATAACTGAGAGATACTAATTGGAAGAACCAGGAAGCAGAAACAGGGGAAACAGCACATTGTGCGGATTCAGGTTAGACTTATAGATTTCACATTTCAAATATTACCGTTTAGGGTTTTGGGGGGTGATTTACCTGTATGTAAGTTTTCATTTCAGGGTGGACTTGCCCTTTAGGTTGGAATTCTACACATCAGCAATGACCCAGTTAAAGGCTATGGTTTATCAGACAAGGGATCAGCATGCAGATACTGGTCAGGTCCTATCAGGACTGTCTATGTGTATATCTACCCACTTAGCAAGTTAGTGATTAAACTATCAGCGTTACACAGTTTGCTTGTTGCAAATAATTAGCAGAATATTTTTATATTGCCAGTAAATGTATTTTCCAGCTGTGAACAAAACTGGGACATGGCTTTAACCATTTCTAGGACATGCAAACTACGTAAAACTTCACAGGCAGAGACCCGTCCCCCTACAGCTGGAGTTGGGTTCTCCTCACGCATACATTTGAAAGCCCCAGGCGGCGCTCTGACCTGTTTTTACCACTAATCAGTAAATAAGTCAATGTGCCCATGTTCTTCCTTCCGACTGTCTGTACCTTCCTACAAACGAATACTGGAATTATTCTTTTATTCCTTTTCTTTTTTTTGGAATTTGTATTATTCCTCTCAGAATTAATTAGTCAGTTTAATTATTAATATCCATAAATACCTGTGGCATTTAATTGCCTTAAAATGGCCACACATATCTCCCAACCAACCCCAATCTTTGAGGAGCTTTGAGGGTCTGAGGTGTGCTTGATTACAGTTCTGGGACATGGCAGGAAGTTAATCGGACTTAAAGGGGAAGTTCAGTGCAAATACTATATTGTTTCAGAAAAAAAGAGAAGTATTTTTCATCCCAATGACCTTAATCTGCCCATTCAGCATTGTGTCTGTGTATAAATAAATGAAACTGAATACTGACTCCCTGTTTGCAGGACCCCTAATAGTGGACCGTTTATGGTCTTGCCCTGACCCAGCGCCTGGCATAGGCGGATTTCCATAAGGCTGGGAAGGCTAAGCCAAGTCCATTGTTTTTTTTTTTGGACCAGTGTTCAGGATGGGGGGGGGGTTGATGGTGGTTCAGTCATGCATTTCAGTTTTTCGGGTTGTTGGGGACTTCGAATTGGCACTTGGGGTGCACTGCGGTGCAGTCTGCTGCTGTAGCTGTTATGTTACGACGCCGCAGGCGTCGCGCGGTGACGTCAAAGCGGACGCGTGGACATTCAGCGTATTGCGTCGCCCCTCGGGGAAAAGCCGAACAACTGCCTGCGCCTCGCGAATGCCGGCGCCCGGGACGTCAGACTGGTGAATCTTTCGTAGTATCGATCTCGCATATAGCGCGAGCAAGCGACTAACCTACAGCGGCAGGCGAGCGAGCGAGTCGTGCGGAGCGAGCCCGACGAGCGGGAGCCGCGGGAGCGCGCGAGCGTGAGCGCAGCGTAGCGCTAGCGCGGAGAGCGAGCGAGCGACAGCACGGAGCACAAGCGCGCGTCGCCGCGCCGCGGCCGGCAGCGACGGCGCCCGCCCGCCCCGCGCGATAGCAGCACGAGCGACACGAGCACAGCGAGCGAGCGAGCAGCGACGGGCGTAGCGAGCGTACGACGAGCGAGCGACAGTCAGCGAGGAGCAGCGAGAATGAAGCGTATGCGAGCGGCGACGCACGAGCGACAGCGCGCGCGGAGCGAGCACGAGTCAGCGGGCAGCAGAGAGCAGCTAGCCGCGACGACGAGCGCGCGAAGCGCGAGTCCGCGAGGAGCGCAGGCGAGAACGACGAGCACGACGCCGCGCCGCACGCGCAGCGACGATCACGCAGCACACACGAGGCGATGCCACCGCCCGCGCGCGCCCTCGCGCGCGCTCGCCGCGAGCACACACCAGCGACGAAACAGCCGGACGACGCACGACACGACAGCGAGCAGCGCGCCGAGCGAGCGACGAACGACACGAACACAGCAGCAGGCGGCGAGCAGCATCGAGCGTCGAAGTCGTAGCTAGCAGCGACGAGCGCTGAGCGAGCCCGACGAGCTGACAGCAGCAGCCTACAGCGAGAGCAGTGACGCGAGCAACGCAACGAGCTAAAGCAGCTAGCATACCGCGCGCACTGAGCGCCCCTACAGCGCGCCGGAGCACGAAAGCGCGCGCGCCAGCGCACGACACAACCCGCCCCTAGTGCCGACTCAGCGCGTGCGAAGCGCGCGACAGTCGAGCGGCAGAGTCATCGAGCGCGCGCAGCCTCGAGAAGCAGCAGCGAGCCCAGGATCTAGAAGCGACGAGCACGACGACGACACTCACCATCACGACAGCGGCCGAACATAGCGAGCGACGAAGCGACGAAGCGCTATCAGATCTCTGCTCCGAGCCGCGCGCGCCGAAGCCGAGCGAGAGCACACATCGATCTGGACAGAGCAGGAGCGATCATGCAGGGACGTCGATCGCGCCGAGACGGCATGAGGCTACACTAGCATGCTACTATATCTCTCTATCGACTCTCTCTCTATCTTTCTCTATCTTATCTCTCTCTATCTACTCCTTATCATCTCTATCTTCTTCTCATCATCTAATCACTATCTATCTATGCTCTTATCCATTCTGTGCAAACAATATTATTGTCCATTTTATGTAAAATATAAAAATTTAAAACTAACACTTTATATTGTGTAAAATACCAAGTGGGTGTGAGACCTGGGCGGGAAAGGGGCGTGGCCTAGAAAAATTATGCGCCGCGGCAATGATTACCCCGTTAGCCTTTCCTATTCTGAAGTCACCCTCGCCTATGGCGTTTGGGTTGATTCACGTTGCTCAGTAGGGATCTGAGCATGTTTGACCCCAAACCCAGCCAATCAGAGAGATTACTGTTAGGAACATTCCAAGGAAGGGTGCATTCTGGGAAGAAGAAGGGATGGTTTGAACCTGAAATGGTCAGCTCACTTAATGCAAACAGCAGGGACAGCAAAGGGTAGGAAATCAACTGATTTTTCAAATTGGGAGAGAATATGGTAAATAACTAAGAAGGCATTACACAAACTAAAATTTAACAATATTGATAATTCCAATGAACGTCCCTTTAAGGTGTCCATACAAACTCACAATCAGATTACAAGTAACACATTCCATATATATTTATACATAACAATAGTCCATTCACGCCGATGGACGACACACAAATGCCGGGTATTTATACAATTCCTCAAAAAGTCATTTATCCACCCATAATTCCTGTAGAATAAAAGATTTTTTTTACCAAAAGTTTGTAAGCCTGACACCCGTCAGGTAGATTCTTTCAGCAGGGCCCTAACTACCTTACATGTTCCCCTACGCCCAGCTCACACAGATAGGTACATGTAAGATGCCCTATGCCCCAGATCGCACAGATAGG
This sequence comes from Hymenochirus boettgeri, assembly GCA_019447015.1. Taxonomy (NCBI): domain Eukaryota; kingdom Metazoa; phylum Chordata; class Amphibia; order Anura; family Pipidae; genus Hymenochirus; species Hymenochirus boettgeri. Next base: position 70,949 of record JAACNH010000738.1, read on the forward strand.
TACATAGAAATGCCCTAATGAACAGATCACACAGATAGGTACATTGTAAGATGCCCTAATGCCCAGATCGCACAGTAGGTACATATAAACATGCACCCCAATGAACGACGATTGCACAGATAGGTACATATAAACCATGCCCTATATGAACAGATCACAAGATAGGTACATATAAAACTGCCCTAATACCCAGATCACACAGATAGGGACATATAACATGCCCAATGAACAGATCACACAGATAGGTACATATAACATGCCCTAATGAACAGATAACACAGGATGGTACATTATAACATGCCCTAATACCAGATCACACAGATAGGTACATATTATCACCTAATGGACAGATTCACACAGATAGATACATATAACGTGCCCATAACGCCAGATCACACCAGATAGGTACATATAAACATGCCTAATACCCAGATCACACAGATAGGTACATATTACATTCCCTAATGGACGATCACACAGATAGATACATATAACATGCCTAGAAAGACACACAGATAGGTACATATAACATGCCCTAATACCCAGATCCACAGTAGGTACATATACATTCCCTAATGGAACACGATCTACACAGATAGGTACATTAACATGCCCTAACGCCCAGATCACAATAGAGTAATATAAACATTCCTAATGAAACAGATCACACAGATAGGTACATATAACATGCCCTAATGCCCAGATCACACAGATAGGTACATATACATGCCCAATGAACAGATTGCCAGATAGGTAACATATAACATGCCCTAATGAACAGATCACACAGATAGGTACATATAACATGCCCTAATGCCAGATCACACAGATAGGTACACTATAAACATTCCCTAATGGACCAGATCACACAGATAGATACATATAAACATGCCCTAAGACCAATCACACAGATAGGTACATATAACATTCCTAATGAACAGATCACACAGATAGGTACATATAACATGCCCTAAGCCCAGATCACACAGATAGGTACATAAACATGCCCTAATGAACAGATCACACAGATATGAGTAAGTAACATGCCCTAATGCCCAGATCACACAGATAGGTACATATAACATTCCTTAATGAAAGATCACACAGATAGGTACATATAACATGCCTAACGCCCAGATCACACAAAGGTACATTATAAACATTCCCTAATGACAGATCACACAGATAGGTACATATAACATGCCCTAATGCCCAGATCACACAGATACTTAGGTAATCAATAACATTCCCTAATGACAGATCACACAGATAGGTACATATAACATGCCCAATGAACAGAGATATAGATAGGTACAATAAAAACATTCCCCAATGAACAGATTGCACAGATAGGTAAATATAACATTCCCCAATGAACAGATTGCACAGAGAGGACATTAACATTCCCTAATGAACAGATCACACAGATAGGTACATATAACATTCCCTAATGAACAGATCACACAGATAGGTACATATAACATGCCCTAATGCCCAGTATCACACAGATAGGTACATATAACCTGCCCTAATGAACAGATCGTATAGATAGGTACATTAAAACATTTCCAAATGAACAGATTGCACAGATAGGTACATATAACATTGCCCATATGAACAAGATGCACAGATAGGTACATATAACATGCCCCAATGAACAAGATTGACACAGATAGGCACAGATTAACATTCCCTAATGAACAGATCACACAGATAGGTACATAATATAAACATTCCCTAATGAAAGATCACACAGATAGGTACAATAAACATGCCCTAATGAACAGATCACACAGATAGGTACATATAACATTCCCAATGAACAGATCACACAGATAGGTACATATAACATGCCCTAATGAACAGATCACACAGATAGGTACATATAACATGCCCTAATGAACAGATCACACAGATAGGTACATATAACATTCCCCAATGAACAGATCACACAGATAGGTACATACAGTATAACATGCCCTAATGCCCAGATCACACAGATAGGTACATATAACATGCCCTAATGAAACAGATCACAACAGATAGGTACAAAATAACATGCCCTAATGAACAGATCACACAGATAGGTACATATAACATTCCCCAATGAACAGATCACACAGATAGGTACATACAGTATAACATGCCCTAATGCCCAGATCACAGAGATGGGTAAATATAACATGGCCCTAATGAATAGAATTGTAGGTGAGCTACAGATTTAAAATTAAAATTATTGTATAACTAAGCAACATGTTTCGGAGTACGTGCTTTTTTATTCAAGCTAAACAAACTAACAGTGAGCGATCCTTTTAAAGCCAATGGTGACAGCGCCAGGCGAAACACGAGTCAGTTTCCTGATTAGCGGCGTTGGTCAGGAGCGGTTTCCTTTGCAGCATGTTTACTGTGAAAATACTTGGGGAGCTCCTCCGGGGGACTTGGTGATGGGCTGGTGTGGGTTTTTAGGGGAGATATAGTGCAGGTATTTTTTACTGTGTATTTTGGACCTATCTATTGACATTGCCAATATTCCATAAATCCCCTGGATTCTACAGGATTTACTAATATAATAGACAATGTGTAGGGGCATTGGGCACCTTAGTCAGGACTCTGGCAGCCCTTACAGGGAGGATACTGGCAATTTCTGGTCTTCTACCTGTCCCCAGATTAAAGGTACATTTTCCTGATGTTCCTCGACCCTCCCCACTTCTGGGATTATTGCAGTGGGACTGAAGTTTAAAAGTTGGGGACTGTCCTGCAGATTGTGGGACTGTTGGTAAGTTTGACATTGTAACCTTACATACTGTAGCGTTACACTGAAATCTTTTCAGCCTGCATCATGCTTTTATTGTTGATTGATCTAACGTATTTCGTTTTAAAGGGAAGGGAACCCTATATAAGATACGGTAAATGAAATCTAGACTATGAGACATGCAGACAGATCACTATGATACTCACTTTGCACCGCACTAACCTAAGGAAATATTCTCAGTAGATAGGGGACTATTCATTATTTTACAATGTTTCACTGAACCCAATAACCCATTGTGTTTTTTTATTCTTGTGATCATATTTATCCCTCAGAAAATGAATATATCTGCTCCTTGACTCACAGGGAAATTAGTTGAATTCTCAAGGAACCAAATCATTGGAATTCTCAAGGAACCAAATCATTGGAATCGTGGGTAAAGCACCGAAGACGCACAATTCGGGTGCAATGTAATTGCGCTTGCGATATTTGCGCAATCGCATGCGTTTTCCAATACTTAATGAAAAAAAACGCATTCGCAAAACGCAACAAAATCGCACATGAAATCGTATGCGATTCATGTGAGATTGCGTTGCAGTGTGGCCGTGCCCTTAGGCTTTGTCCACACGAGGGGACTATTTGTCCCGAACGAGTGGTCGCGGAAATAGTGGCCGACAGTTTGTGCGACTGTTCGTGCAGTCCCATTGGGAACCGCCACGATGGCCGTGATTTACCAACCACGTCCGATCGCCTGTTTGTCCGATCCGAACAAGGGGCGACCAACCTTGCCCGCGGCAGCGGACGAAGCAGCACAGATTTTTTGCCCAATGATCGATACAAGGAAAGTATCTGTCGATTGGACAAAAAAATCTGCCGTGTACCCAGCCTTACTGCAGAAAACCAATAAAAAGCTAACATCCGATCGCTGCTGCCAATAAATAACACAGGCAACCATTTCCACCTCTTTATTACATTAGCCCCACGGTGATCAGAATCCTAACTATTAACAGCCAAGTTGTGTTTAAACGCGTCTCTAATATAAAAAGCCCCAATAGCACCCAATGAAAACACAGGGAATGCAATGAAGCATTATTGTTTTAGTAGATTTCTAGACTGCTGTGAAAGTCATTTAAGGTTCCAGTCCAGGCTGGATACACAAGGCCGGATTTTTCTTACGACCGACCATTCACCACTAGTGAGACGAATCACGTCAGTCGCTGCGAATGTCGGCATGGCTGACAGTTTCCCGCGACCAATAGTGTGGTCCACCAGAGACCGCATGATGGGCAGTGATTTTACGACATGTCTGATCTTCCGATCTGAGCGAACAGGTGACCAACAACGGTCACTGCCGCAGGTGAAATCAACTCAGATTTTTAGGCCCGTCCGTCCGAAATATTGGTCAGTTGGGCTGAAAAATCTGCTTGTGTGTGCCCAGCTAAGATACAAAAAATTGTTAAATTAACTGCTTCCTTTGCTTTGTGTTCTGGCTAGTATTATTATTTTGTAACCTTGCATTAAGACTTTGTTTACAATGCTGGCACGCTATCCATATACAGTGGTAGTTGTAGGAAGAAAACGCTAACAAATCACGTTTTCTGGACAACGTTTTCATATAAATAGATGGCAAAATCGTTACGGTGTAAAGTAGCTTAATGATTAAAATGTTCCCATATGTGTATATGTACAGCTAATCAGAGTATCTGGATCTTGTCTACGTTTTAACTCTAATACCAAGAAGGAATAATGAGTCAGAGATCGAGAAATAATGGAAAATACAAATGTGGTTTATAATCTTGAATGAAAATTCCTGAGACAGGTGAATGCATGGGCCCTTAGTTCACCCCCTTGAAAGCTGTAACGGTGTAAAAGCTGATATTAGACCAAACTGGGTTTGCCTATATAGGTGAGGTGTGGGTACTGGGGGGACTAAGCAACCATGCCAACAAACTATCGCCGTAAGCATTGCAATCAGACGGGGCACTTTACTTTAAAAGAGGGAGCCAATTATAATCTGTATGTATGGGTGCATGGTTGGATGAATGCAATCGCATGTGGGTTTACCCCCCCTTGGGTGGTAGAAACATCTGTTTGTGGTATTTACTAATGTTTAGTGTGACACCTGTTGGCCTTGGAACCGTCAGTATAGAGACAAACACCTTAACTAAGAGACTGTACCTTCATACTGGAACACCACCATTAGTCCCGCTGGGACAGGTAGATTTAAATAGGCCCCACCTCCATGGTCCACCAGTGACACCTGAACTCTCTCCCCATTCAGAGTAGGTTGGGTCAGTATTGTGTGCACTCACATCTGTAGCAGATCACAGACAGAATCCAATGGAATCTTATCTGTGATTGGCACTGAGGGAACCCAGCTTTTAAAGGGCATCTTCCCCCTCAAAACAAACATTTATATTCAATCTATATTAACTCTCCCACCTTTTCATACAATGCTCCTGAAACACATACACAATAGGTGCACAAAAACACAGAAATGCACACAATGCACTATCCCTTGGTTGTAATATATAATAATATAATGTACAGCCCCATTTACATCCCTTGGTTAATATATAATAATATAAGTCAGCCTCATAACATCCCTTGGTATAATATATTAATTAAATGTACAGCCCTTGGCATAATATATAATAATATAATGTACAGCCCTTGGTAATAAAATATATAATATAAGGTACAGCCCTTGGTATAAAATTATAATTAATATAATGTACAGCCCCTTTGTATAATATATATTAATATAATGTACAGCCCCTTGGTATAAAATATAATAATATAATGTACATCCCTTGGTAAAATGTAATAATATAATGAACAGCCCCTGGCATAATATAATAATATAACGTACAGCCCGTGGTATAATATATAATATAATGTACATCCCCTTGGTATATATATAATAAATAATGTACAGCCCCTTGGATAATATAATATATAATGTACATCCCTTGGTATAATATAATGTACATCCCCTTGGTATAATATATAATAATGTAATGTACAGCCCCTTTGTATAATATATATTAATATAATGTAGCACCCTTGGTATTAAAATATAATATATATGTACATCCCCTTGGTAAAATGTAATAATATAATGTACAGCCCTTGGTGTAATATAATAATATAATGTACAGCCCCCCCCACCATTACTTTCCATTGCCCACTCTCTTCAGCAAGAAACTTGGATGAAAGTTCCAGGTTGGACTGTGCCACGTTGAATAGAGGGGGGGGGGGAATCTATACATCCCAACGTGCAGCACAATGTAATCTCCCAACTCTCTCTAGGCCCATGTCAAATAAGGAAAGGGGGAGGGGGGGTTGCACGGGAGGAGGTGGAACTTGATGGACTTTTGTCTCTTTTTAAACTATGTAAACAGAGCTGCTCCAGCCAAACAAAATCAACCCCCTGCAGATCCACATCAGCGTTGGTACGTTCCTTTGTGAGTTCCTCTGGCGAGCAAGTGATCCGCCAGTGTGTGTGTGAGTGTGTCGGGAGCTGCTGGTGGGGATCCGGGCAAATGAGCCCCTGGGGCCGGGACCCTACGCACTATGAGGCGCAAAGTAATGGTCCTGGCCACCTGCCTGGGATCCTTCATACTGGTCATGTTCTACTTCAACAGCAGCTGGGGTCAGGTAAGTGACCATTGGGTAGAAAGACATTGACCATTGTTTCACTGGGTACATTACACTGTTAAACTGGGTACATTACACTGTTACACTGGGTACATTACACTGTTACACTGGGTACATTACACTGTTACGCTGGGTACATTACACTGTTACGCTGGGTACATTACACTGTTACGTGGGTACATTACACGGTTACGCTGGTTACGGTTACGCTGGGTAATTACACGGTACGCTGGGTACATACACGGTTACGCTGGGTACCTTACACTGTTACGCTGGGTACATTACACTGTTACGCTGGGTCAACGGTTACGCGGGTACGTACACGTAAGCTGGGTACATTACACGGTTACGCTGGGTACATTTACACGGTTACGCTGGTACATTACACGGTTAGCTGGGTAACATTACCACTGTTACTCGCGGGTACATTACACTGTTACGTGGGTACATTACACTGTTAGGGGCATTACTGTTACGCGGGTACATTACACTGTTACGCTGGGTACATTACACTGTTACACACATGTTACACTGGGTACATTACAGTGTTACACCACAGTACATGGGACATTACAGTGTTACGCTGGGTACATCAGTGTTACACTGGGTACATTACAGTGTTACACAAGTTACACTGGTACATTACAGTGGTCGCGGGTACATTGCAGTGTTACAACACAGGTACACTGGGTACATTACAGGTGTACGTTGGGTACATTACCACTGTTGCTGGGTACATTACACTGTTACGCTGGGTACATTACACTGTTACGCTGGGTACATTACACTGTACACACAGTGTTACACTGGGTACATTACAGTGTTACACACAGTTACACTGGGTACCATTACAGTGTTACGCTGGTGGGTACATTGCCAGTGTTACACTGGGTACATTACAGTGTTACACACAGTTACACTGGGAATTACAGTGTTACGCTGGGTACATTGCAGTGTTACACTGGGTACATTACAGTGTTAACTGGGTACATTACAGTGTTACACCACAGTTACCACTGGGTACATTGTTTCACTGGGTACATTTGCAGTGTTACAACTGGGTACATTGTTTCACTGGGTACAGTGTTACACTGGGTACATTGTTTCACTGGGTACATTGTTTCATGGGTACATTGTGTTCACTGGGACATTGTTCACTGGGTACATTGTTTCACTGGGTACATTGTTTCACTGGGTACATTGTTTACACATGGGTTACAAGTTACGTACTGTTACACTGGGTACATTGTTTTCACTGGGTACATTGTCACTGGGTACATTGTTTCACTGGGTACAGTGTTTCACTGGGTACAGGGTTCACTGGGTACATTGTTTCACTGGGTACACTGTTTCAACTGGGTACATTGTTCATGGGTACATTACACGTTACATTTTTTTTCTTTTTTTGGGTACCTTTCATGGGTACATTTGTTTCACTGGGTACATTGTTTCACTGGGTACAGTGGTACGGGTTTTCACTGGGTACATGTTTCACTGGGTACATTGTTTTCACTGGGTACTTACATTTACACTGGGACATGTTTTCACGGTGGGTACATGTTTAACTGGGTACATGTTGCACTGGGTACATTGTTTCACTGGGTACATGTTTCACTAGGGTACATTGTTTACACGGGGTACCCCAGTGTTTCACTGGGGTACAGTACTCCCTATATAAAGTATATATAAAGTATAGGGGGAATGTTAGTGAGCGCCATTCTCACTATATAAAGTATATATAAAGTATGGAGAGAACGTTAGTGACCGCCATACTCCCTATATAAAGTATAGGGAGATAGTTAGTGACCGCCATTCACTACTGATCTCCTTACTTTATATATGGAGTATGATGTTCACTGCTCCTTTTTGTGGCGTCACTAAACGTCTCTCCATAACTTTTAATATATACTTTATATAGTGAAATGGGGCGCTCACTACACATTCCCCCTATACTTTATAATATACTTTATATAGGGAGTATGGCGGTCACTAACTATCTCCCTATACTTTAATATAGGAGATATGGCAGTCACTAACGTTCTCTCTATACTTTATATATACTTTAATAGGGAGTATGGCCATCACTAACTGTCTCTCTATACTTAATATATACTTTATATAGGGAGCATGGCGGTCACTACTATCTCCCTATACTTATAATTGGAGTATGATGGGCGGTCACTAACTTCTCCCTATACTTTATATATACTTTATATAGGGAGTATGGCAGTCACTACTCTACTCCCTATACTTTTATTAGGAATATGGCGGTCACTAACTTTCTCCTTACTTTTATATACTTTATATATGGAGTATGGCGGTCACTAACATTTCTCCCTATACTTTATTTACTTTATATAGGGAGTATGGGGCGGTCACTAACCATCTCCCTATACTTTATATATACTTTATTATAGGGATTATGGCGGTCACTAACCATCTCCCTATACTTTTATATATCTTATATAGGGAGTATGGCGGTCACTAACCATCTCCCTATACTTTATATATACTTTTATATATAGGAGTATGGCGGTCACTAACGTTCTCCTATACTTTATTTGGAGTATGGCGGGTCACTAAACTTTCTCCATACTTTAATATACTTTATATAGGGAGTATGGCGGTCACTAACTACTTCCCTATACTTTATATATGGGAGTATCTGGCGTCACTATAATGTTCTCCCTATACTTTATATATACTTTTATATATGGGAGTATGGCGGTCACTAACTATCTCCCTAATACTTTATATTGGGAGTATGGCGGTCCTAACGTTCTCCCTATCTTTCATATATACTTTATATAGGAGTATGGCGGTCACTAACTATCTCCCTATAACTTTATATGGGAGTATGGCGGTCACTAAACGTTCTCCCTATACTTTATATATACTACTTATATAGGAGGAGTAATGGCGTCACTAACTTCTCCCTATACTTTTATATTGGGAGTAGCGGTCACTAACGTTCTCCCTATACTTTAATATACTTTAATAGGGATATGGCGTTCACTAACGTACTCCCTATACTTTAATATTGGGGAGTATGGCGGTCACTAACGTTCTCCCTACCCTATACTTTATATATACTTTATATAGGGAGTATGGCGGTCACTAACTATCTCCCTATCATTTATATTGGGAGTATGGCGGTCACTAACTTCTCCCTATACTTTATATTGGGAGTATGCGTCACTACGTTCTCCCTATACTTTATATATACTTTATATAAGGGAGTATGGCGTCACTAACTTCTCCCTATACTTTATATATCTTTATATAGGGAGTATGGCGGTCACGTAACCATTCTCCCTATACTTTAATATATACTTTATAAGGGAGTATGGCGGTCAGCTAACCATCTCCCTATACTTTATATATACTTTTATTATTGGGAGTAATGGCGTCACTAACCATCTCCCTATACTTTATTCACTTTATTAGGGAGTCATGGCGGTCACTAACCATCCTTCCCTATACTTTATATATATTTATAAAGAGAGAACAATCGTGACTGTGTTGTGCCACTCTTTTAAAAGATGGCAAACAGATCTTACAAGATTGGATAGAATCTTTCCTTTAGAAAAAAGTTTTTGGTGTACCAGCCCTAGAGATTAAGCCATATCATGGGGAAAAATTATGTACACTGGGTTTGAAATGCGGAAAAGAAAAGGATATTTATGTTGTGGGGGGGTAATAATTACTTCCTTTTAATGTTACCTTCTGTCTTATACTGGCCATAGACTTTCCCAACGTTACACATCAATTCAACGTTCATCCAGTATTGTAATGTTTGCCATAATTGCATTGCATCAGCTTTACCTAGAATGCCAGATTGGAACTGGGGGTAATCACTAAATGGATGGGCAACCTTTAGTAAGACACAAGCTGGGATATTTTCTTTCTGCAGGGTTTATGTTCAGCTTTTATATATAACCCCAACCACGGGTGGGGTCAGACCCATAGCCCTGTGATCGATTACACGCAGTGTGGTGTTAACCGTTATAAATACCGTTAACAATAGTAAATGTGTAGGAATGGAATTTAGCCAGGTTGGGGCCATTGGGATCCTTAAGAAACGGGCCCCTTTGAAAGACATCTAAAGCCCAATAGAAACACTGGCGGAGGAAGAAGCATCTTAGTCCCTCCATGGATCATTGCCATATAAAGAAGCCAAACTTGGAAAAACCATGGATCAATTGTCCTATGAACCATTCCAAGTGTTTTGTCCAATTCCAAACAATTTCCACACCGGCACAATTTCCTTTACTCCCTGTTGGTTCACAGATCAAAGTCCGAATTGACAATATACAATGGTCACCATGTACGTCAGAGCCCCAGTTCCAGGTGGCATCTGGGTGTTTAGGCGACTGGGTTAATTGACTCCTGAGCTAGAATAGTGAATACAGAGTCAATGACAGGTATAGTTTTTCCTGGCAAGTGCAAATTCTGACACAGAGCGAGCCGTTTCCATAATGACTATCATACAATGCCTCTACCATCCTATACAACAAATTACAAGGTATTTTCCAGGCAGTAGGATGAATTAATTATGAAAGGGAAAATAAAATGAGTTCACCTCGCATGAAGGTATTTAATAAAGTTTTTTTTTTAAGGCCCGCAACCCCCCTAAGACCGAGGAATGTCACTATATAGACCCATGTAAGAAAACCGCAGTTGCCATGCAGTGATGTGACATCATCCGTATGGATATGGGGGAATGTTTTGAACTACACCTCCCCAGCATTCATGCTTCACTGCTACCCAAGAGAGTGGCCAAACTTAAAAAGAACGGTCATAGTGCGCTTTCGAATTCACGCAGGCCCCGTAAATGACGTAAAACCTACGTTCACCCTGATATTACTTAGTGCAGCATATATTATACAACGCGTTTTAAATTCAACATCAATATAGCATCTCCCTGAAGATCTTCAGATTGGCTCTATACTCGCACCACCACGTGTGAAATCAGTTTCAATGTCTGTCCTTGGGTATAAAATGCTGTGTCAGGACAATCAGTTCACCCAATAACACAGCGCTGTGGATATTATTGTTATAAAAACTATTATCACGAGCTGGGGAAGGTAACGTTAACCCTTTTTCACAGCAATGGAGAATTATAGAAGGAATGGGAAATGATTTGGGAGGGCGGAGTCTTTTCCCCCCCTTTCTTTTACCCTTCTTACCGCAATGGAACCTAGCAAGGGACTCAAGTGATACCTATTCAGTAGGGGAGATTTTATCCGGTAATCCTGGTAAATAAGGAAACTTCCTAGGGACTTGCCTGATGATTTCCATAACCACCTTGGAATATACACACCTTTAACACTGTGATTATCGAAAAAACATCTGATCAGTTAGACCACAATCCTTATTACTACCGCAGGTTGGGGGTGCCACACGTACTAATCTAACTTGGGGTAAATAAATGGGTGAAATTATCCCAGGTAAAAGAAAAAAGAGCGAGGCCAATTGTACACACACCCTGGGTCGGTATTCTCTGTGATATAGACGACACTTAATATGCACAGGAAACTTTTGCACCTCTTATTTACATCCAGCCCCCAAGTAACCCTCACTACCTTGACACTGCAGTTAGTCCCATACTGGTCCCGCAGAGCCCACACTCAAACAGAGGCCAATTAATACTCATCTCCATGTTAACCTTCCCAATCATTAATGTGTCAACTTTGAACAATGGAAAATCCTAGCCACTGAGCTGCGCAATTTTACCAGCACCCACCCCCACAATAAGTCTCCTTCCTCTGGCCACTGAGGCTAGGCATCCTAAACAACAAAAACACCACAAAGTGACCCCGGCTTACAATCTAGCACACAAAAGAAACATATGAACCCCACAAAGTGTTCACAGATATAACACAAAAAACACTGACCCAAAGCTTACAATCTACTGACCCCCTTTTGTTTTTTCACAGTAAACAAGTGTATCCAATGCAATACAATGTCATCCCATGTAACCAAAGTAACCCAAAGTTATGCACCCATTGTAATTACCATGTAAAGTACCCATAAGTCCCAGTGTAACAATGTACCCAAGGTGTAATGACCCAATGTACAAGATCGACTATGTACAATACCCAAGTAATGTACCCAGTGTAACAATGTCCTCAAGGAATGTACCCAGTTAAACCTGTTAACCCAGTGAAACACTGTACCCATGTAATGTACCCCAGTGAAACACGTGTACCAAGTGTAACAATGTAACCCATGTTAAACAATGTACCACCCGTGAAACAATGTTTCACCAGTGAAACACTGTAACTGAACCGACCCGTGAAAACACTGTAACCAGTGAAACACTGTACCCAGTGAAACACTGTAACCCAGTACCACCTACCTAAACAATGTACCCAGTGACAACATGTACCCCGTGAAACAATGTACCCCAGTAAAACAATGTCCCCATGTAACCATTGTAAATGTACCCAGTGAAAGCAATGTAACCCCAGTTGGAAACAATGTCACCGTGAAACAATTAACCCAGTGAAAACACTGTACCCAGTGAAACACTGTACCCCATAAACAATGTAGCCCAGTGAAACAATGTACCCCGTGTAACAGTGTAAATGTACCCAGTGAAACAATGTACCCAGTAAACAATGTACCCAGTGAAAAAACATGTACCCTTATGAACATATGTAACCCAGTGAAACAATGTACCCCAGTGAAACATGTAACCCCAGTTGAAACCTGTACCCGGAAACAATGTACCAGTGCAACATTACCATAAACAATGTACCCAGTGAAACAATGTACCCCAGTCGTACCCAGTGTAACCGTGTCCAGTGAAACAATGTACCCATTGTAACAGTGTAATGTCCCAGTGAACATGTCACCCGTGAAACAATGTACCCAGTGAAACAATTACCCGTGAAACATGTACCCGTTGAACCATGTACCCATGAAACAATGTACCCCCAGTAACACTGTACCCACAGTGAAACATGTACCCAGTGTAAACACGCAATGTCCCAGTGGAACAATGTAACCCCCAGTTGTACTGTGTGTAACACTGTTAATTACCAGTGTTAACACTTGTAAATGTACCCATGTGTACACTGCAATGTTACCCAGCGTAACACTGTAATGTACCCAGTGTACTGTGTGTACAACACGTAATGTACCAGTGTAACACTGTCATATTACCCAGCGTAACACTGTAATGTACCCACCTGTAACTGTGTGAACACGGTAATGTACCACGTTTACATGTGTGTAACAGTGTAATGTACCCAGCCGTAACAGTGTAATTTACCCAGCGTAACGGTGATGTAACCCAGCGTACAGTGTATGTACCCAGCGTAACACTGTAAATGTTACCCAGTGTACTGTGTGTAACACTGCAATTACCCAGCGTACACGTAATGTACACCAGTGTAACTGGTGTGTAACACTGTATGTACCCAGGGTAACACTGCAATGTCCCAGCGTAACACTGTAATGTACCCAGTGTACTGTGTTAACACTGTCATAGTATCCCAGTGTAACCTGTGTTGTAACAGTGTAATGTAACCCAGCTGAACAGTGTATTACCCAGCGTACAGTGTAATGTACCCAGCTGAACAGTGGTTGTTGACACAGCGTCAACATGTAATGTACCCAGCGTAACATGTATGTACCCAGCGTAACCGTTTAAGTATATGTACCCTCGTAACCGTGTACTGTACCCCAGCATAATAACCGTGTTATGTACCCAGCGTAACAGGGTAATGTACCCAGCGTACAGTGTAATTTACCAGGTAACCGTGTACTGTACCCACGTAACCGTGTAATAATGTACCCCCCAGCGTAAACCGTGTATGTTACCCAGCTTAAACCGTTAATGTTAACCCAGCGTAACATTGGTGAATGTACTCCCCCAGCGTAACAGTGTAAATGTACCCAGCGTTAACAGTGTAAAATGTCACCCGACAGTGTACGTGTAATGTACCCAGTGTAACAGTGTAATGTCCCCATGTAACAGTGGTACTATGTACCCAGTGAAACAATGGTCACTGTCTTTTCCTACCCCATGGTCCCTTCCCTGACCCCAAGCGTGCCTGTTGAAGTAAACATGACCATATGAAGGATCCCAGGCAGGTGGCCAGGACCATTGCTTTTGCGCCCCATAGTGGGTAGGGTCCCGGCCCCAGGGGCTCATTGCCCGATTTCCCCCCCAGCAGCTCCCAGACACACTCACAAACACACTGACGGATCACTTTGCTCAGCCAGGAGAACTCACAAAGGAACGTACCAACGCTGATGTGACTGCAGGGGGGTTTATTTTGTTTGGCTGGAGCATGCTCCTGTTTACATAGTTTAAAAAAAGAGACAAAGGTCCATCAAGTTTTCCACCTCCCTCGCCCGTGCAAACCCCCCCTCCCCTTTTCCTTAGTGAATGGGCCTAAGAGAGTTGGGAGATTACATTGTTGCTGGCACATTTTGGGGATGTATAGATTCCGCCCCCCCCCTCTATTCAACGTGTCAACAGTCCCAACCTGGGAACTTTCATCCAAGTTTTTCTTGCTGCAATAAGAAGGGGGCAATGTGAAATTCATGGGGGGGGGGGGGGGCTGTACATTATATTTATATTACACCAATTAGTGACCGCCATACTCCCTATATAAAGTATATATAAAGTATAGGGAGAACGTTAGTTACCGCCATACTCCCTATATAAAGTATAGGGAGAACATTAGTTAGTGCTATACTCCCTATATAAAGTATAGAGAGAACATTAGTGACCGCCGTACTCCCTATATAAAGTATAGGGAGAACATTAGTTAGTGCTATACTCCCTTTATAAAGTATAGAGAGAACGTTGGTGACCGCCATACTCCCTATATAAAGTATATATAAAGTATAAGGAGAACGTTAGTGACCGCCATACTCCCTATATAAAGTATATATAAAGTATAGGGAGAACGTTACTGACGGCCATACTCCCTATGTAAAGTATATATAAAGTATAGGGAGAACGTTAGTGACGGCCATACTCCCTATATAAAGTATAAAGAGAACGTTAGTGACCGCCATACTCCCCATATAAAGTATAGGGAGAACGTTAGTTACCACCATACTCCCTATATAAAGTATATATAAAGTATAGGGAGAACATTAGTAAGTGCTATACTCCCTATATAAAGTATAGAGAGAACGTTAGTGACCGCCATACTCCCTTTATAAAGTATAGGGAGAACGTTAGTAACCGCCATGCTCGCTATATAAAGTATATATAAAGTATAGAGAGAACGTTAGTGACCGCCATACTCCCTATATAAAGTATAGAGAGAACGTTGGTGACTGCCATACTCCCTATATAAAGTATATATAAAGTACAGGGAGAAAGTTAGCGACCGCCATACTCCCTATATAAAGTATATATAAAGTGTAGGGAGAACGTTAGTGACCACCGTGCTCCCTGTATAAAGTATATATAAAGTATAGGGAGAACGTTAGTGACCGCCGTACTCCCTGTATAAAGTATATATAAAGTATAGAGAGAACGTTAGTGACCGCTGTACTCCCTATATAAAGTATATATAAGGTATAGGGAGAACGTTAGTAACCTCCATACTCCCTATATAAAGTATAAGGAGAACGTTAGTGACCGCCATACTCCCCATATAAAGTATAGGGAGAACGTTAGTTACTGCCATACTCCCTATATAAAGTATATATAAAGTATAGGGAGAACGTTAGTGAGTGCTATACTCCCTATATAAAGTATAAGGAGAACGTTAGTGACCACCATACTCCCTATATAAAGTATAGAGAGAACGTTAAGCTGGGTACACACGATGAGATATTTTGGTCCGATCGACCGATAGTTCAGTGTATCGGTCGATCGGACCGAAATTATTGCATCCGAATGTGCCCATGTCGGATCGACCGTTCGTCCAAATCGGACGAAAGGACGATCAGGCAGGGTGGAAAACCTCGTCCGATCGTGCGGTCCTCTATGGACTGCACGATCGGTCGCGGTGACTATAGGACGCGGCTGCTTTGGCCGCAACCGATAGTCCTTCCTCCTGGCCGACCGTTCGAAAGTATAGAACGGTCGGTCAGGAGGGAAAATCGCTAGGTGTGTACCTAGCTTTAGTGACCGCCATACTCCCTATATAAAGTATAGGGAGAACGTTAGTGACCGCCATACTCCCTATATAAAGTATATATAAAGTATAGAGAGAATGTTAGTGACCGCCATACTCCCTATATAAAGTATAGAGAGAACGTTAGTGACCGCCATGCTCCCTATATAAAGTATATATAAAGTGTAGGGAGAACGTTAGTGACCACCATATCCATAATAAAGTATATATAAAGTATTAGTAGGAAAATGTTAGTGACCGCCATACTCATAATATTAAAGTATAGAGAGAACGTTAGTGAGCCAGCCATGCTCCCTTATAAAGTATATATAAAGTATAGGGAACGTTAGTGACGCCATACTCCCATATATAAGTATATATAAAGTATAGGAGAACGTTAGTGACCGCATTCTCCCTATATAAAAGTATATATAAAGTATAGAGAGAACGTTAGTGACCGCCATCTCCCTATATAAAGTATATATGATAAGTATGAAGAGAGAGCGTTAGTGACCCATTCCCTATATAAAGTATATATAAAGTATAGAGAAGAACGTTAGTGACTCCCATTCTCCCTATATAAAGTATATATAAAGTGATAGGGAGAACGTTAGTGGACCGCCTACTCCCTATATAAAAAGTATATATAAAGTATAGGGAGAACGTTAGTGACCGCCATACTCCCCTTATAAAGTTATAAAGATAGGGAGAACGTAGCGACCGCACCATATAGCTCATATAAAGTATAGGGAGACGTAGGACCCCAACCCCTATATAAAGTATAGAAGAGACTACTTGTGACCGCCATACTCCCTATATAAAGATATATAAAGTATAGGGAGAACATTAGTGACCGCCATACTCCCTATATAAAGTATAGAGAGACGTTAGTGACGCAATCTCCCATAAAGTATATATAAAGTATAGGGAGACGTTAGGTGACCGCCCATTCTCCTATATAAAGTATATATAAAGTATAGGGAGAACGTTTAGTGACCGCCATATCCCTATTAAAAAAGTATCTATAAAGTATAGGAGAACGTTAGTGACCGCCATCTCCTATATAAAGTATATATCAAGTATAGGGAGAACGTTAGTGAACCGCCTATCTCCCTATATAAAAGTATATATAAAGTATAGTAGAGGAGAACGTTAGTGACGCCATTCCCTAGAAAAGTATATATAAGTATAGGGAGAACGTAGTGACCGCCATACTCCCTATTATAAAGTATATATAAAGTATAGGAGAACGTTAGTGGACCGCCATACTCCCATAGTATATAAATAAGTATAGGAGAAACGTTAATGACCGCATATACTCCCTATATAAAGTATATAGAGTATAGGAGAACGTTATGAACGCCATACTCCCTATATAAAATGATAGGGAGAACGTTAGTGACGCAATACTCCCTATTAAAGTATAATAAAGTATGGGAGAGCAGTTAGTGACCGCCATGCTCCATAATATATATAAAGTATAGAGGAGAAGTTAGTGACCGCCAACTCCCTATATAAAGATATAATAATATAGGAGAACGTTAGTGACCGCCATACTCTATATTAAAAGTATGAGGAGCAACGTTGAGTGACTGCCATACTCCCTATATAAAGTATAAGGAGAACGTTAGTGACCGCAATTACTCCCTATATAAAGTATATAAAAGTATAGGAAACTTGTGCCCCATACTCCCTATGTAAGATAGGACGTTAGTGACACCATACTCCCTATATTAAAGATATATAAAAGTATAGAGAGAACGTTAGTGACCGCCATACTCCTATATAAAGTATATAAAGTATAAGGAGAACGTTAATGACCGCCACTCCCTATATAAATAATAAAGTATAAGGAGAACGTGATGACCGCCATACTCCCTATCTAAAGTATATAAAGTGAGAGAGAATTAGTGACCGCCATACTCCCTATATAAAGTATAGGGAGAATTATGACCCCATACTCCCTATATAAAGTATAGAGAGAACGTTAGTGACGCCATATCTCCCTATATAAGTATATTGAAAGTATAGAAGGAACGTTAGTGACCGCCAACCATACTCCCTATATAAAGTATATATAAGTATAAGGAGAACGTTAGTGACCGCCATACTCCCTATAATAATATTATAAAGTATATGGAAAGTTAGTGACCGCATACTCTTTATAAGTATAGAGAGAACGTTGGTGACCGCCATACTCCCTATATAAAGTATATATAAAGTATAGGAGAACGTTAGTGACGCCATACTCCCATATAAAGTAAATAAGTATAGGGAGAATTAGTGAACTCCATTACTCCTCTATATAAAGTAAGGGAGAACGTTAAGTGACCGCCAATACTCCCTATATAAAGTAATATAAAGTATGGGAACGTTAGTGAACATACTCCATTAAAATATATATAGATAGGGAGAACTTAGTGACCGCCATACTCCCTTATACAATATAGGAGAACGTTAGTGCCTGCATATCCCTATAAAAGTACATACTTTTAAAGTATAAGGGAAGCGTTAGTGACGCACCATACTCCCTATATAAAGTATTATAGTAAGGAGAAGTTAGTGACCGCCATACTCCCTATAAGTATATTAAAGTATAGGGAGAACGTTTGTGACCGCCAACTCCTATTATAAAGATATATAAGGATAAGGAGAGAACGTTAGTGACCGCAATACTCCTATATAAAGTATATGAGAGAGAACGTTAGTGACCGCATCTCCCATATTAAAAGTAGTAGGGAAACGTTAGTGACGCCATACTCCCATATAAAGTATAAGAGAGAAAGTTAGTGACCGCCATAATCCCTATAAAGATATATAAGTATAGGGGAGAACGTTAGTGACCGCCATACTCCCTATATAAAGTATATATAAAGTATTAGGGAACGTTAGTGACCGCCATACTCCCTTTATAAGTATAGGAGAACGTTGGTGACCGCCATACTCCCTTATAAAGTAATTAAAGTATAGGGAAACGTGTGTGACCGCCCAACATCTCCCTATATAAAGTATATATAAAGATAGGGAGAACTTAGTGACCGTCCATACTCCCTATATAAGTAATATCGTATAGGAGAACGTGTAGTGACGACCAATACCCCTATATAAAGTACATAAAGTATAGGGAGAGTTAGTGACCGCCATGCTCCCTTATAAAGGATAGGAGAGAACGTTAGTGACCGCCATACTCCTATATAAAGTATATAAAGTATAGGAGAACGTTTAGTGACCGCCATACTCCTACTATTAAAGTATAGGGAGAACGTAGTGACCCCATACTCCCATATTATAAAGTATAGGGGAAGTTAGTGACGCTCCTATATAAAGTCAATACGGGAGAACGTTAGTGACCCCATACTCCCTATATAAAGTATATATAAAGTATAGAGAGAACGTTAGTGACCGCATACTCCCTATATAAAGTACATAATAAGTAAGGGGAGACGTTAGTGACCACCATACTCCTATATAAATATTAAAAGTAGTAGGAGAACGTAGTGACCGCCATACTCCCTATATAAAATATAGGGAGAACGTTAGTGGACCGCCATACCCCTAATAAAGTATAAGGAGAAGGTATGACGCCATACCCTATATAAAGTATATAAGTATAGGAGAGAAGAGAACGTTAGTGACCGCCATACTCCCATATAAGTATATAAAAGTATAGGGAGACGTTTAGTGACCCATACTCCCTATATAAAGTATATATAGAAGTATAGGAGAACGTTAGTGACCGCCATACTCCCTATATAAAGTATATATAGTATAGAGAGAAGTTAGTGACCGCCATACTCCCTATATAAAGTATAGGGAGAAAGTTAGTGAGCCGCCATACTCCCTATATAAAGTTTATACTAGAGGAGAACGTTAGTGAACCGCCATACTCCCTATTAAAGTATATATAAAGTATAGGGAGAACGTTAGTGACCGCCATACTCCCTATATAAAGTATATATAAAGATAAGGAGAACGTTAGTGACAGCATCTCCCTATATAAAGTAATATAAAGTATATGAACGTTGTGACGCATTACTCCTTATTATAAAGTATAGGAGAACGTTGTGACCGCCACACTAACCCTATATAAAGTATATATAAAGTATAAGGAGAAACGTTAGTGACGTCATCTCCCTATATAAGTATAAGGAGAACGTTAGGACCTGCTACTCCCTATATAAAGTATATATAAAGTATAAGGAGAACGTAGTGACCGCCATACTCCTATATAAAGTATATATAAAGTATAGGGAGAACGTTAGTGACCGCCATACTCCCTATATAAAAGTAGAGTATAAGTATAGAGGGAGAACGTTAGTGACCGCCATACTCCCTATAAATTATATATAAAGTATAGGGAGAACGTTAGTGACTGCCATACTCCCTATTATAAAGTATAGAGGAGAACGTTAGTGACCGCCTTCTCCCTATATAAAGTATATATAAAGATAGGGAGAACGTTAGTGACGCCATACTCCCTATATAAGTATAAAGTTAGGAGAACGTTAGTGACGCCACCATACTCCCTATTATAAAGTATATATAAAAGTATAAGGAGAACGTTAGTGACCGCCATACTCCCTATATAAAGTATAAAGTATAGGAGAATTGTTAGTTGACCGCCATACTCCTACTATAATAAGTATAGGGAGAACGTTGGTGACCGCCATACTCCCTATTAAAGATATATAAAGTATAGGAGAAACGTTAGTGACCGCCATACTCCCTATAAAATATTAAAAGTTATAGGGAGTGAGAACGTTAGTGACGCCAATACTCCCTATATATAAAGTATAGATTAGATAGGAACGTTAGTGACACGCCATACTCCCTATATAAAGTATATATAAAGTATAGGAGAACGTTAGTGACCGCCCATACTCCCTATGATAAATTGTATTATAAAGTATAGGGAGAACGTTAGTGACCGCCCATATCCCTTATAAAGTTATATAAAGTATAGGAGAACGTAGTGACCGCCATACTCCTATATAAATATATAAAGTATAGGGAGAATAGTAGTGACCGCCATACTCCTGTATATATAAAGTATAGGGAGAACGTTTAGTGACGACCATACTCCCTATATAAGTATATTAAAGTATAGGGAGAACGTTGTGACCGCCTAGTATCCTATATAAGTATATATAAAGTATAGGGGAGAACGTTAGTGACCCCATATCCCTATATAAGTATATTAAAAGTATAGGAGAGAACGTTAGTGACCGCCAACTCCTATATAAGATATAGGAGGAACGTTAGGACCGCAACTCCCTATATAGTATATATAAAGTATGAGGAGAACGTTTAGTACCGCATTACTCCTATATATTAAAGTATATAAAGTAGAGAGAGAACGTTAGTGACCGTGTCCAGTACTCACCTATATAAAGTATAGGGAGAACGTTAGTGAACCGCCATACTCCTATAAGTTATATAAATATAGGAGAACGTAGTGAGCCATACTCCTATATAAAATATATTAAAGTATAGAGGAGAACTTAGTGACCGCCATACTCCCTATATTAAAGTATATATAAAAGTATAGAGAGAACGTTAGTGACCGCCATTACTCCCTATATAAATATATATAGAAGTATAGGTGAGAAGAGTGAGCGTACTTATATAAAGTACAGGGAGAAACAGTTTAGTGACCGCATACTCCCTATATAAGATATTAAAGTATAGGAGAGAACGTTAGTGACCGCCATACTCCTATATATATAGTATATATAAAGTATAGGGAGAACGTTAGTGACCGCTTACTCTATATAAAGTATATATAAAGTATAGGGAGAACGTTAGTCCAGACCGCCATACTCCCTTATAAAGTATATATAAAGTATAGGAGAAGTTAGTGACCGCCATATCCCTATATAAAGTATATATAAAGTATAGGGAGAAGTTAGTGGACCGCATATCCCTATATAAAGTATATATAAAGTATAGGGAGAACGTTAGACCCTCTTCCTATATAAAGTATATATAAGTATAGGGAGAACGTTAGTGACCGCCTACTCCCTATAAAAGTATATATAAAGTATAGGGAGAACGTTAGTGACCGCCATACTCCCCTATATTAAAGTATATATAAAGTATAGGAGAACGTTAGGACCGCCAGTACTCCCTATATAAAGTATATATAAAGTAAGGAGAGAACGTTAGTGACGCCATACTCCCTATATAAAGTATATATAAAGTATAGAGAGAACGTTAGTGGACCGCATTCTCCCTATATAAAGTATATATAAAGTATAGGGAGAACCGTTAGTGACCCGCCATATCCCTATATAAAGTTATAGAGAGAACGTTAGTGACCGCCATTACTCCTATATAAGTAGATAAAGTATAGGGAGAACGTTAGTAGACGCCATACTCCCTATATAAAAGTAAGGAGAACGTAGTGACCGCCCATACTCCCTATATAAAGTATATATAAAGTATAGGGAGAAAGTTAGGGCCGCATACTCCCTATATATAGTATATATAAAGTATAGGGAGAACGTTAGTGACCGCCATACTCCCTATGTAAAGTATATATAAAGTATAGAGAGAACGTTAGTGACCGCCATACTCCCTATATAAAGTATATATAAAGTATAGGGAGAACGTTAGTGACCGCCATACTCCCTATATAAAGTATAGGGAGAACGTTAGTGACCGCCATACTCCCTATATAAAGTATAGTGAGAACGTTAGTGACCACCATACTCCCTATATAAAGTATATATAAAGTATAGAGAGAACGCTAGTGACCGCCATTCTCCCTATATAAAGTATATATAAAGTATAGGGAGAACGTTAGTGACCGCCATACTCCCTATATAAAGTATAGGGAGAACGTTAGTGACCGCCATACTCCCTAAATAAAGTATAGGGAGAACGTTAGTGACCGCCATACGCCCTATATATAGTATATATAAAGTATAGGGAGAACGTTAGTGACCGCCATACTCCCTATATAAAGTATATATAAAGTATAGGGAGAATGTTAGTGACCGCCATACTCCCTATATAAAGTATATATAAAGTATAGGGAGAACGTTAGTGACCGACATACTCCCTATATATAGTATATATAAAGTATGAGGAGAACGTTAGTGACCATCATACTCTATATATAAAGTATGAGGAGAACGTTAGTGACCGTCATACTCTATATATAAAGTATAAGGAGAACGTTTGTGACCGTCATACTCTATATATAAAGTATAAGGAGAACGTTAGTGACTGCCGTACTCCCTATATAAAGTATATATAAAGTATGAGGAGAACGTTAGTGACCGTCATACTCTATATATAAAGTATAGGGAGAACGTTAGTGACCGTCATACTCTATATATAAAGTATATATAAAGTATAGGGAGAACGTTAGTAACCGCCATACTCTATTTATAAAGTATAAGGAGAACGTTGGTGAGTGCCATACTCCCTATATAAAGTATATATAAAGTATAGGGAGAACATTAGTGACCGCCATACTCCCTATATAAAGTATATATAAAGTATAGGAAGAACGTTAGTGACCGCCATACTCCCTATATAAAGTATATATAAAGTATAGGGAGAACGTTAGTGACCGCCATACTCCCTATATAAAGTATATATAAAGTATAGGGAGAACGTTAGTGACCGCCATACTCCCTATATAAAGTATATATAAAGTATAAGGAGAACGTTAGTGACCGCCAT
>JAACNH010000738.1:95243-148995 GCA_019447015.1 Hymenochirus boettgeri
ATATGGGAGAATGGCGGTCACTAACGTTCTCTCTATACTAATATATAACTTTATATAGGGAGTATGGCGGCAACTAATGTTCTTCCTATACTTATATATACTTTTATAGGAGAATGGCAGTCACAACGTTTCTTCCTATACTTTATTATACTTTTATATAGGGAGTATGGCGGTCACTAACGTTCTCCCTATACTTTATATATACTTTATATAGTGGAGTAATGGCGGTCACTAACGTTCTTCTCTATACTTTATATATACTTTATATAGGGAGAATGGCGGTCACTAACGTTCTCCTTATACTTTTATATATACTTTATATAGGGAGTATGGCGGTCACTAACTACGTTCTCCCTATACTTATATATATACTTTATATAGGAGATGGCGGTCACTAACGTTCTTCCTATACTTTATATATATTTATATAGGGAGTATGGCGGTCACTAACGTTCTCCCTATAACTTTATATATACTTTATATAGGATAGTGGCGGTCACTAACGTTCTCCTTATACTTTATATATACTTTATATAGGGAGTATGGCGGTCACTAACGTTCTCCCTATACTTTATACATACTTTATATAGGGAGTATGCGGTCACTAACGTTCTCCCTATACTTTATATATACTTTATATATGGAGTTATGGGGCGGTCACTAACGTTCTTCCTATACTTTATATATACTTTATATAGGGAGTATGGCGGTCACTAATGTTCTCCCTATACTTTATATATACTTTATATAGGGAGTATGGCACTCACCAACGTTCTCCTTATACTTTATAACTAGAGTATGGCGGTTACTAACGTTCTCCCTATACTTTATATATACTTTATATATAGAGTATGACGGTCACTAACGTTCTCCCTATACTTTATATATAGAGTATGACGGTCACTAACGTTCTCCTCATACTTTCATAATCTTTATATAGGGAGTACGCAGTCCTAACGTTCTCCTAGACTTTATATATAAGTATGACGGTCACAAACGTTCTCCTTATACTTTTATATAGAGTATGACGGTCACTAACGTTCTCCTCATACTTTATATATAGAGTATGATGGTCACTAACGTTCTCCTCATACTTTATATATACTATATATAGGGAGTATTTCGGTCACTAACGTTCTCCCATATACTTTAATATCTTTTATATAGGGAGTATGGCGTCACTACATTCTCCCTATACTTTAATTATACTTTATATAGGGAGTATTGCGTCCTAACGTTCTCCCTATACTTTTATATATACATAATAAGGCGTATGGCGGTCACTAACGTTCTCCCTATACTTATTTAGGGAGTATGGCGGTCACTAAAACGTTCTCCCTATACTTTATATAGGGAGTATGGCGGGTCACTACGTTCTCCCTATACTTTATATATACTTTATATAGGGAGAATGGCGGTCACTAGCGTTCCTCTCTATACTTTATATATACTTTATATAGGAGTATGGTGGTCACTAACGTTCTCACTATACTTTATATAGGGAGTATGGCGGTCACTAACGTTCTCCCTATACTTTATATAGGGAGTAGTGGCGGTCACTACGTTCTCCCTATACTTTATATATACTTTAATATAGGGAGTATGGCGGTCACTAATTCTCTCTATCCTTTATATATACTTTACATAGGGAGTATGGCGGTCACTAACGTTCTCCCTATACTTTATAATACTATATATAGGGAGTATGCGGCTCCTACTTTCTCCCTATACTTTATATATACTGTTATATAGGGAGTATGGGCGGTCACTAACGTTCTCCCTGTACTTTATATAGGGAGTATGGCCTCACTAACATTTCTCTCCTATACTCTTATTATCAATTTTTATATAGGAGATGATGGCGGTCACTAACGTTCTCTCTATATACTTTATATGGGAGTATGGCGGGTCACTAACGTTCTCCCTATACTTTATATACTTTATATAGGTGGGAGAATGGCGGTCACTATCGTTCTCTCTATACTTTATAATACACTTTATATAGGGAGTATGGCAGTCACTAACGTTCTCTCTATACTTTATATATACTTTATATAGGGAGTATGGCGGTCACTAACGTTCTCCCTATACTTTATATTACTTTAATATAGGGGATATGGCGGTCACTAACGTTCTCCCTATACTTTATATATACTTTTATAAGGGAGTACGGCGGTCATAACTTCTCCCTATACTTTAATATATACTTTATATTAAGAGAACGACGGGTCCCTAACGTTCTCCCTATACTTTATATATACTTTATATAGTAGAATGACGGTCACTAACATTCTCCCTATACTTTATATATACTATATATAGGGAGTAATGGCGGTCACTAACATTCTCCCTATACTTTTATATACTTTATAGGGAGTATGCGTTGCGTCCTAACGTTCTCTCTAACTTTATATATACTTTATATAAGAGAATGACGGTCCACTAACGTTCTCCCTATACTTTATATTACTATATATTAGGGAGTATGGCGGTCACTAACGTCTCCCTATACTTTATATATACTTTATATAGGGAGTATGGCGGTCACTAACGTTCTCCCTGTACTTTATATAGGGAGTATGGCGCTCACTAACATTCTCCCTATACTTTATATATAATTTATATAGGGAGTATGGCGGTCACTAACATTCTCTCTATACTTTTATATATACTTTAATATAGGGAGTATGGCGGTCACTAACGTTCTCTCTATACTTTAATATATTTTATATAGGAGTATGGCGGTCACTCAACGTTCTCTCTATAGTTTATATATACTTATATAGGGAGTAATGGCGTTCACTAACGTTCTCCCTATACTTTATATAGGGAGTATGGCGGTCACTAACGTTCTCTCTCTATCTTTTATATACTTTATATAGGGAGTATGGCGTTACTAAACGTTCTCCCTATACTTTATATATAACTTTATATAGGGAGTATGGCGGTCCACTAACGTTCTCCCTATATTTATATAGGAGTATGGCGGTCACTAACGTTCTCTCTCTACTTTTAATATACTTCATATAGGGAGTATGGTGGTCACTAACGTTCTCCCCTGTACTTTATATATACTTTATAGAGGAGTATAGGCGGTCAACGAACGTTCTCCCTATACTTTATATATACTTTATAAGGGAGTTGGCGGTCACTAACGTTCTCCCTATACTTTATATATACAAGAGTATGGCGGGCACTAACTTTCTCCCTATACTTTATATACTTTTATATATGGAGTATGGCGGGTCACTAACGTTCTCCCTATACTTTATATATAATTTATATAGGGAGTATGGGCGGTCACTAACGTTCTCCCTATACTTTATAATACTTTATATAGGGAGTATGGCGGTCACTAACGTTCTCCCTATACTTTATATATACTTTATATAGGGAGTATGGCGGTCACTAACGTTCTCCCTATACTCTTTAATATATACTTTATAATATAGGTAGTATTGCGGTCACAACGTTCTCACTCTATCTTTATAATACTTTATAGGGAGATTGCGGTCACCAACGTCTCGCATACTTTATATACTTTAATAGGGAGTATGCGGTCACCAACGTTCTCCTACTTATATGGGAGTATGCGTCAACCAAAAGGTTCTTAATACTTTATATAGGGAGTATGGCGGTCACTAACGTTCTCCTTATACTTTTATATATACTTTATATAGGGAGTATGATGGCGGTCACTAACGTTCTCCTTAACTTTATATATACTTATATAGGGAGTATGGCGGTCACTAACGTTCCTCCTACTTTATATTACTTTGAATAGGAGTAGGCTGTCACTAACGTTCTCTCTATACTTTATATAGGAGTATGGCAGTCACTAACGTTCTCTCCTATACTATCCTTATATAGGGAGTATGGCGGTCACTAACGTTTCCCTCTAATACTTCATATTACTTTTATATAGGGAGTACTGGCGGTCACTAACGTTCTCCTTATACTTTTATATACTTTATATAGGGTTGGCGGTCACTACGTTCTCCTTATACTTTATATATACTTTATATAGGGAGTATGGCAGTCACTAACGTTCTCCTTATACTTTATATAGGGAGTATGGCGGTCACTAACGTTCTCCTTATACTTTATATATACTTTTATAGGGAGTATGGCGGTCACCAACGTTCTCTCTATACTTTATAAAAGGAAGTATGGCAGTCACTAACGTTCCCCATATACTTTATATATACTTTATATAGGGAGTATGGCGGTCACTAACGTTCTCCTTATACTTTATATATACTTTATATAGGGAGTATGGCGGTCACTAACGTTCTCCCTATACTTTATATATACGTTTGAATAGGGAGTATGGCGGTCACTAACGTTCTCTCTATACTTTATATAGGGAGTATGGCAGTCACTAACGTTTCTCCCTATACTTTATATAGGGAGTATGGCGGTCACTAACGTTCTCTCTATACTTCATATATACTTTATATAGGGAGTATGGCGGTCACTAACGTTCTCCTTATACTTCATATATACTTTATATAGGGATATGGTTGTCCACTAACGCTCTCCCTATACTTTATATTACTTTTATAGGGAGTATGGCGGTCACTAACGTTCTCTCTCTCTTATACTTATATACTTTATATAGGGTATGGTGGTCATACCGTTCTCCTTATACTTTATTAGGAGTATGGCGGTCCACTAACGTTCTCCCTATACTTTATATAGGGAGTATGGCGGTCACTAACGTTCTCTCTATACTTTATATACTTTATATAGGGAGTATGGTGGTCACTAACGCTCTCCCCTATACTTATAATGTACTTTATATAGGGAGTATGGCGGTCACTAACGTTCTCTCTATACTTATATATACTTTATATAGGGAGTATGGTGGTCACTAACGCTCTCCCTATACTTTATATGTACTTTATATAGGGAGTATTGCAGTCACTAACATTCTCCCTATACTTTATATAGGGAGTATGGAGGTCACTAATGTTCTCCCTATACTTTATATAGGGAGTATGGCGGTCACTAACGTTCTCCCTATACTTTATATATCTTTATATAGGGAGTATGGCGGTCACTAACGTTCTCTCTATACTTTATATAGGGAGCATGGTGGTCACTAATGCTCTCCCTATACTTTATATGTACTTTATATAGGGAGTATTGCAGTCACTAACGTTCTCCCTATATTTTATATAGGGAGTATGGAGGTCACTAATGTTCTCCCTATACTTTATATATACTTTATATAGGGAGTATGGCGGTCACTAACGTTCTCCTTATACTTTAAATATACTTTATATAGGGAGTCATGGCGGTCACCAACGTCTCTCTATACTTATAAAGGAAGCATGGCCGGTCACTAACGTTCCCCTATACTTTAATATATACTTTATATAGGGAGTAGGCGGTCACTAACGTTCTCCCTATACTTAGTATACTTTGAATAGGGATTATGGCGGTCACTAACTTTCTCTCTTATACTTTATATAGGTATGGCAGTCACTCAACGTTCTCCCTATACTTTATATGGGAGATGCGGTCACTAACGTTCTCTCTATACTTCATATATACTTTATATAGGGAGTATGCGGTCACTAACGTTCTCCTTATACTTCTATATACTTTATAATAGGGAGTAATGGCGGTCACAAACGTTCTCCCTATACTTTAGATATACTTTATAGGGAGTATGGCGGTCAATAACGTTCTCTCTATACTTATATATACTTTATAAAGGGAGTAATGGTGGTCACTAACGCTCTCCCTATACTTTAATATGTACTTTATATAATGGAGTATGGGCGGTCACTACTTCTCCCTATACATTGTATACAGGGAGTATGGCGGTCACCTAATGTTCTCCCTATACTTTATATACTTTATATAGGGAGTATGGTGGTCACTAACGCTCTCCCTATACTTTATATGTACTTTATATAGGGAGTATTGCAGTCACTAACGTTCTCCCTATACTTTATATAGGGAGTATGGAGGTCACTAATGTTCTCCCTATACTTTATATATACTTTATATAGGGAGTATGGCGGTCACTAACGTTCTCCTTATACTTTATATATACTTTATATAGGGAGTATGGCGGTCACCAACGTTCTCTCTATACTTTATAAAGGAAGTATGGCGGTCACTAACGTTCCCCATATACTTTATATATACTTTATATAGGGAGTATGGCGGTCACTAACGTTCTCCTTATACTTTATATATACTTTATATAGGGAGTATGGCGGTCACTAACGTTCTTCTATACTTTATATATACGTTGAATAGGGAGATGCGGTCACTAACGTTCTCTCTATACTTTATATAGGGAGTATGGCAGTCACTACGTTCTCCGATACTTTATATAGGGAGTATGGCGGTCACTAACATTCTCTCTATACTTCATAATACTTTAATCAGGGAGTATGGCGGTCATTAACGTTCTCCTTATACTTTATATATACTTTATATAGGGAGTTTGGCGGTCATTACGTTCTCCTTATACTTTATATATACCTTTATATAGGGAGTATGGCGGTCACTAACGTTTCTCCCTATACTTTATATATCTTTATATAGGGAGTATGGTGGGTCACTAAACGCCTCCCTATCTTAATAGGGATATAGTCACAATTCTCCCTATACTTTTATATACTTTATATAGGGAGTATGGGTCACTAACGTTCTCCTTATACTTTATATAGGGAGTATGGCGGTCACCAACGTTGCTCATCTCCTGGATACTTATAAAGGAAGTATGGCGGTCACTAACGTTCTCCTTATACTTTATTATACTTTATATATGGGAGTACGGCGGTCACTAACGTCTCCTTATACTTTATATATATTTATATTGGAGTATGGCGGTCACTAACGTTCTCCCTATACTTTATATATACTTTGAATAGGGAGTATGGCGGTCACTAACGTTCTCTCTATACTTTATATAGGGAGTATGGCGGTCACTAACGTTCTCCTTAACTCATATTACTTTATATAGGGAGTATATGGCGGTCATTAACGTTCTCCTTATACTTACTTCATATATACTTTATATAGGGAGTATGGCGGTCCACTAACGTTCTCCCTATACTTTATATATACTTTAATCTAGGGAGTATGGCGGTCACTAACGTTCTCCCTATACTTATATATACTTTTATAGGGAGAATGGCGGTCACTAACGTTCTCCCTATACTTTATATATACTCTTTATATAGGGAGAATGGCGGTCACTAACGTTCTCCCTATACTTGATATATACTTTATATTTGGAGAATGGCGTCACTAACGTTCTCCTATACTTTATAATACTTTTTTAATAGGGAGTATGGCGGTCACTAAACGTTCTCCCTATACTTTATATATACTTTATATAGGGAGAAGGGCGGTCACCTAACGTGTCTCCCTATACTTTATATATACTTTATATTGGGAGAATGGCGTCACTAACGTTCTCTCTATAACTTTATATAGGGAGTATGGCGGTCACTAAGGTTCTCTCTATACTTTATATATACTTTATATAGGGAGTATGGCGGTCACTAAGGTTCTCTCTATACTTTATATAGGGAGTATGGCGGTCGCTAAACGTTCTCCCTATACTTTATATAGGGAGCATGGCGGTCGCTAAACGTTCTCCCTATACTTTATATATACTTTATATAGGGAGCATGGCGGTCACTAACGTTCTCCCTATACTTTATATATACTTTATATAGGGAGCATGGCGGTCACTAACGTTCTCCCTATACTTTATATATACTTTATATAGGGAGAATGGTGATCACTAACGTTCTCTCTATACTTTATATATACTTTATATAGGGAGAATGGTGATCACTAACGCTCTCTCTATACTTTATATATACTTTATATAGGGAGAATGGCGGTCACTAACGTTCTCCCTATACTTTATATATACTTTATATAGGGAGAATGGCGGTCACTAACTTCTCCCTATACTTTATATATACTTTATATAGGGAGTATTGCGGTCACTAACGTTCTCCTACACTTTATATATACTTTATATAGGGAGCATGGCGGTCACTAACGTTCTCTCTATACTTTATATAGAGTATGGCGGTCCACTAACATTTTCCTACACTTATATATACTTTATATCGGGAGTATGGGTGGTCACTAACGTTCTCCCTACACTTTATAATATAACTTTATATAGGGAGCATGCGGTCACTAACGTTCTCTCTATACTTATATAGGAGTATGGCGGTCACTAACATTCTCTCTATACTTTATATATCTTTATATAGGGAGTATGGCGGTCCCTAACGTTCTCCCTATACTTTATATAGGGAGTATGGCGGTCACTAAGCTAGAGTCACACCTAGCGATTTTCCCCTCCTGACCGACCGTTTCTATACTTTCGAACGGTCGGCGGAGGAAGGACTATCGGTTGCGTCCAAAACAGCCGCGTCCTATAGTCACCGCGACCGATCGTGCAGTCCATAGAGGACCGCACGATCGGACGAGGTTTTTTCCACCCTGCCCTGATCGTCCTTTCGTGTCCGATTTGGACAACGGTCGATCCGACATGGGCACATTCGGATGCAAAATTTCGGTCCGATCGACCGATACACTGAACTATCGGTCGATCGGACCCAAAATATCTCATCGGTGTACCCAGCTTAACGTTCTTCTCCCTCTATACTTTATATAGGGAGTATGTGTGACTAACGTTCTCCTTATACTTTAATAATAGGAGAGTATAGCAACTCACTAACGTTCTCCCTATAGCTTTATATATACTTATATAGGGAGTATGGCATAACTAACGTTCTCCCTATACTTTATATGGGGGAGTATGGCGGTCACTAACGTTCTCTCCTTATACTTTATATAGGGAGTATGGAGGTTACTAACGTTCTCCCTAACCTTATATATACTTTATATAGGGAGTACAGCGGTCCACTAACGTTCTCTCTATACTTTATATATACTTTATACAGGGAGTACGGCGTCCACTAACGTTCTCCCTATACTTATATATCTTTATACAGGGAGCACGGTGTCACTAACGTTTCTCCCTAACTTTATATTACTTTATATAGGGAGTATGGCGGTTCGCTAACTTTCTCTCCCTGTACTTTATATATACTTTATATAGGGAGTATGGCATTCCACCAACGTTCTCTCTATACTTATATAGGGAGTATGGCGGTCACTAACGTTCTCTCTATACTTTTTATATATACTTTAATTAGCGAGCATGGCGGTTACTACGTTCTCCCTATACTTTATAAGGGAGTATGGCGGTCACTAACGTTCTCTCTATACTTTATATAGGGAGTATAGCACTTACTAATGTTCTCCCTATACTTTATATATACTTTATATAGGGATTATGGTGGAACTAACGTTCTCCCTATACTTTTATTATGGGGAGTATGGCGGTCACTAACGTTCTCTTTATCTTATATAGGGAGTATGGGCCGTCACTAACGTTCTCCTATACTTTATATATACTTTTACCTAGGGAGATATGGCCGCAGTAAACTTTCTCCCTATACTTTATATATACTTTATAGGGAGTATGGCGGTCACTAACTTCTCCTTATACTTTATATATACTTTATATAGGGAGTATGGCGGTCACCACACGTTCTCTCTATACTTTATAAAGGGAGTATAGCAACTAACTATGTTCTCCCTATACTTTATAAGGGAGTACGGCGGTCACTAATGTTCTCTCTATACTTATTAGGGAGTATAGCACTAACTAATGTTCTTCCCTATACTTTATATAGGGAGTATGGGCGGTAACTAACCGTTCTCCCTATACTTTATATATACTTTATATAGGGAGTATGCGGTTCACTACTATCTCCTATACTTATCTAGGGTATTGATATGGCGGTCACTAACGTTCTCTCCATACTTTATATATACTTTATATAGTGAGAATGGCGCTCACTAACATTCCCCCTATACTTTATATATACTTTATATAGGGAGTATGGCGGTCACTAACTATCTCCCTATACTTTATATAGGGAGTATGGCAGTCACTAACGTTCTCTCTATACTTTATATATACTTTATATAGGGAGTAATGGCCATCACTAACTTCTTCTCTCTATACTTAATATATACTTTTATATAGGGAGCATGGCGGTCACTACTATCTCCCTATACTTTATATTGGAGTATGGCGGTCACTAACGTTCTCCCCTATACTTTATATATACTTATATAGGGAGTATGGCGTCACTACTACTCCCTATACTTTTATTAGGAATATGGCGGTCACTAACTTTCTCCTATACTTATTATATACTTTTATATAGGAGTATGGCGGTCACTAACTTCTCCCATACTTATTTACTTTATATAGGGAGTATGGCTTCACAACCTTCCCTATACTTTATATATACTTTATATAGGTAGTTATGGCGGTCACTAACCATCTCCCTATACTTTTATATACTTAATAGGGAGTATGGCGGTCACTAACCATCTCCCTATACTTTATATACTTTTATATAGGTAGTATGGCGGTCACTAACGTTCTCCCTATACTTTATTATGGGAGTATGGCGGTCACTAACGTTCTCCTCTATACTTTATATATATTTATATAGGGAGTATGGCGGTCACTAACTATCCCCTATACTTTATATGGGAGTATGCGGTCACTAATGTTCTCCCTATACTTTATATATACTTTTATATGGATATGGCGGTCACTAACTATCTCCCCTATACTTTATATTGGGAGTATGGCGGTCCTAACGTTCTCCCTATACTTTATATATACTTTATATAGGGAGTATTGTGGCGGTCACTAACTCATCTCCCTATACTTTATATTGGGAGATGGCGGTCACTAACGTTTTCCCCTATACTTTATATATACTTTATATAAGGGAGTAAGGCGGTCACTAACTATCTCCCTATACTTTAATATTGGGAGTATTGCGGTCACTAACGTTCTCCCATACTTTATATATACTTTAATAATAGGGAGTATGGCGTTCACTAACTACTCCCTATACTTTATAATTGGGAGTATGGCGGTCACTAACGTTCTCCCCCTATACTTTATATATACTTTATATAGGGAGTATGGCGGTCACTAACTACTCCCTATACATTTATATTGGGAGTATGGCGGTCACTAACTATCTCCCTATACTTTATATTGGAGTATGGTCGTCACTAACGTTCTCCCTATACTTTATATATACTTTATATCTAGGGAGTATGGCAGTCACTAACTATCTCCCTATAACTTTATATATACTTTATATAGGGGTATGGCGGTCACTAACCATCTCCCTATACTTTATATATACTTTATAAGGAGTATGGCGCACTAACCATCTCCCTATACGTTTAATATATACTTGTAGTTAGATGGGGTGGGAGGTATGGTCTCCTAACCATCTCCCCTATACTTTATATCACTTTATATAGGGAGTCTGGCGGTCATAACCATCCCCTATTACTTTAATATACTTTATAAAGAGAGAACAATCGTGACTGTTTGTGCCACGTTCTTATTAAAAAGATGGCAGAACAGATCTTACAGATTGGATAGAATCTTTCCTTTAGAAAAAAGTTTTTGGGTGTACCAGCCCTAGTAGATTAAGTCCATACAGATGGGGAAAAAAAACCATTATGTAACTGGGTGTTTGACAATGTAGGAAAAAAAAGGATATTTATGGTGGGGGGGGGTAATAATTACTTCCTTTTAAGTTACCTCTTCTTATACTGGCCATAGACTTTCCCTAACGTTACAATCATTCAACGTTCATCCAGTATTTAATGTTTGCCATACTTGCATTGCATCACTTTTACCTAGAATTGCCAGATTGGAACCATGGGGTGCTAATCTAGTAAATGGATGGGCAACCTTTAGTAAGACACAAGCTGGGATATTTCTTTCTGCGGGTTATGTTCAGCTTTAATATAAACCCCAACCACGGGTGGGGTCAGACCCCATAGCCCATGTGATCGATTACAACTGCAGTGTGGTGTTACCGTTATAAATAACCGTTAAAACAATTAGTAATGTGTAGGAATGGAATTTAGCCCAGGTTGGGTCCATTGGGATACCTTAGAAACGGCCCCTTTGAAGAGACATCTAAGCCCAAGTAGAAACATGGCAGGAGGAAAAGAGCTCAGTCCCAGCTCGCCTCCATGGATCATTGCCATATAAAGAAGCCAAACTTGGAAAAACACTGGATCAATTGTCTAATGAACCATTCCAAGTGTTTTGTCCAATTCAAACAATTTCCAACCGCGTCACAATTTCCTTTATCCCTGTTGGTCAACAGATCAGATCGAATTGACAATACAATCTGGTCACCATGTACGTCAGAGCCCCAGTTCCACAGTGGATCCTGGGTGTTTTAGGCACTGGGTAATTGAACTCCTAGTAGAATATGATACAGAGGTACAATGACAGGTAAAGTTTCCTGGCAAGGCAGAATTCTGACACAGAGCGAGCGTTCCATAATGACATCATACAATGCACCCTACCATCCTATACACAATTACATGAGGTATTTTCAGGCAGTAGGAGAATTAATTATGAAAGGGGAAAAAAAATAGTTCACCTCCATGAAGTATGTTAAAAGTTTTTTTTTTTAAAGGCCGCAACCCCCCTAAGACCGAGAATGTCTAAATAGACCCATTAAAGAAACCGCATGTTGCCATGGCAGTGGATGTGACTACATACGTATGGATATGGGGGATTTTTGAAACTACACCCCCCAGCATTCATGCTTTCACTGCTACCCAAGAGAGAGTGGCCAAACTTAAAAGAACGGTCATAGTGCGCGTTTCGAGATCACGCAGGCCCCGTAAATGACGTAAAACCTACGTTCAACCTGATATTACTTAGTGCAGCATATATTATACAACGCGTTTTAATTCAACATCAATATAGCAATCTCCTGAAGATCTTCAATTGGCCTCTATACCCACCACCACGTGTGACAATCAGTTTCAATGTGTCTGTCTGGGTAATAAAATTGCTGTCAGGACAATACCAGTGTTCACAATACACAGCGCTGGGATATTATTGTTATAAAACTATGTATCACGGACTGGGGAAGGTAACGTTAACCCTTTTTCCAGCAGCATGGCAGAATTAATAGAAGGAATGGGAAATGATTTGGGGAGGGCGGAGTCTTTTCCCCCCCTTTCTTTTACCTTCTCTTACCGCAAATGGAAAACCTAGCAAGGGACTCAAGTGACCTATTGATGTAGGGGAGATTTTCCGGAATTCCTGGTAAATAAGGAAACTTCCTAGGGACTTGCCTGATGATTTCCATACCACTTGGATATACACCCTTTAACACTTTGAATTTATACGAAAAAACATCTGATCAGTTATGACCACAATCCTTATTACTACCGAAGGTTGGGGTGCCACACGTACTAATCTAACTTGGGGTAAATGAAATGGGTGAAATTATCCAGGTAAAAAAAAAAGAAGCGAGGCCAATTGTACACCCACCTGGGTCGTATTCCTCTGTGATATCAGACGACACATTAATATCACAGGAACTTTTGCACCTCTTATTACATCAGCCCCCAAGTCAACCCTCACTACTTAACCTGCAGTTAGTCCCATACTGTCCCGCAGAGCCCACACTCAAACAGAGGCCCATAATTAATACTCATCTCATGTACCCTTCCCCATCATTCATGTCAACTTTGAACAATGGGAAATCCTAGACCACTGAGCCTGCCAATTTTACCAGCACCCACCCCCCACAATAAGTCTCCTTCTCATGGCCAACTGAGCTAGGCAACTCTAAACAACAAAAACACACAAAGTGACCCCGGTGGTCTTACAATCTAGCACACAAAAAAAATATGAACCCCACAAAGGTTCACAGATATACACAAAAACACGACCCACAAGGCTTACAATCTACTGACCCCCTTTTTGTTTTCACAGTAAACAAGGTAATCCAATTCAAACAATGTCAACCCAGTTGTAACAAAGTAACCCAAGTTATGCACCCATTGTAATTAACCGTTACAAGTACCTGTAAGCCATGTAAATGTACCCAAGGTTAATGTACCCAGTGTAAAACAA
The DNA here is from genome assembly GCA_019447015.1 of Hymenochirus boettgeri. NCBI lineage: Eukaryota > Metazoa > Chordata > Amphibia > Anura > Pipidae > Hymenochirus > Hymenochirus boettgeri. The sequence goes on from JAACNH010000738.1 coordinate 109,309, forward strand.
TGTACCCAAGGTTTAGTACCCATGTAACATTACCCAAGGTAATGTAGCCCAGTTAACATGTCCTAGTATGTACCCAGTGAAACTTACATGAACTGACCCATTGTAATGTACCCAGTGAAACGTGTACCCAAGTGTACAATGTAACCCAGTTAAACAATGTACCACCCAGTGAACAATGTATCCAGTGAAACACTGTACTAACCTGCCCGTGAAAACACTTGTAACCAGTGAAACACATGTACCCAGTGAAACACTGTAACCCAGTTAAACACACTGTACCCGTTGAAACAATTTACCAGACTGTACCCCGTGAAACAATGTACCCCAGTGAAAAATGTACCCATGTAACTGTAATGTACCCAGTGAAAGCAATGTCACCCAGTGGGAAACAATGTCCCATGAAACAATTTAACCCAGTGAAAACACTGTACCCGTGAAACACTGTCTTACCCATTAACAATGTACCCAGTGAAACAATGTCCCCAGTTGTAACAGTTGTAAATGTACCCAGTGAAACAATGTACCCAGTTAAACAATGTACCCAGTGAAAATACCTAACAATGTACCCCAGTGAAACAATGTCCCATTGAACACTCCGTTGAAACAAACTGTACCCGTGAAACATGTACCAGTCACACAAATCCCAGTGAAACCTGGTACCCCAGAGTAAACACTGTACCCAGTGTAACCGTTTACCCAGTGAAACAATGTACCCAGTTGTAAACAGGTATGTCAACCCAGTGTCAACAGATGTAACCCGTGAAACAATGTACCCAAGGTAAAGGAATGTCTCCCGTGAAACACTGTACCCGTTGAAACAATGTACCCAGTGAAACAATTACCCATGAAACACTGTACCCAGTTGAAACAATGTACCCAGTGTAAACAATGTACTCCCAGTGAACAATGTAACCCCAGTTGAAACTGTCCAGTGTAACACTGCATTACCAGTGAATCCCAGTGTTACGTAACACTTGTAATTACGATGTACCTGACATTACCGTTAAACACTGCAATGTTACGCCAGCGTAACACTGTAATGTACCCAGTGTGACTGTGTGTACAACATGTAATGTACCATGTAACACTTGCAATTACCCAAGCGTAACACTGTAATGTCCCACCCATGTAGAACTGTGTTGAACACGGTAATGTACCAGTGTTAACACTGTTGTAACCGTGTAATGTACCCAGCGTAACAGTGTAATGTACCCAGCGTAACAGTGTATGTACCCGCGTAACAGTGATATGTACCCAGCGTAACACTGTTAATGTACCCAGTGTAACTGTTGTGTTAACACGCAATGTTACCCAGCGTACACTGTATGTAACCAGTGTAACTGGTGTGTAACACTGTATGTACCCAGGTGTAACACTGCAATGTACCCATCGTAACACTGTAATGTACCCAGTGTAACTGTGTTGTAACACTGTCTTACCATGTATTCGTTAACAGTTAACCAGCTGAAGTGTAATCACCGTCAGTGTAGTACCAGCAACAAGTGGTAATGTACACAGCCACTACCGCGTAACATTGTATGTACCCAGCGTACAGTTAGTCAATGTACCCTGTACCGTGTAGTACCCAGCATGTACCGTGTTTGTACCCAGCGTAACAGGTAATGTACCCAGCGTACATGTAATAGTACCTGACTGCCCACTGTAACGTGTATAATGTACCGCCTCCCTATATAAAGTATATATGAAGTATAGAGAGAACGTTAGTGACCGCCATACTCCCTATATAAAGTATAGGGAGAACGTTAGTGACTGCCATACTCTATATATAAAGTATAAGGAGAACGTTAGTAACCGCCATACTCTATATATAAAGTATAAGGAGAACGTTAGTGACCGCCATACTCCCTATATAAAGTATATATAAAGTATTAGGAGAACGTTGGTGAGTGCCATACTCCCTATGTTCAAGGCCGACTCTATACTTTATTACAGGGGGAGTGGTGAACATTTTCCGTCCGCAACAACCGTTTCCAAAGCCCGCGCTGAAAGTTGGTCTTGAACGGTCGTTTTGCATGTACACACATTACCAACAAAGGGACAGCTACGCTGGTACCGATGGGATTGCCCCTTTATCCATAATGTGTGTGCCCAGCTTAAGATCTTATGAACTTAACAAGCAAATACTATTGGAAGATAAAAATTGAGGAGACGAATATGGTAAAGGTTCCTCTAGCAGATTACTGGGACATCTAGCGTTGTGCTCTGTCGAGCGTAGAATTGGGTACTGTTCTGCCAGGACTAGGTAGCAAGACAGGACATACTGGGGGGAGCTCTGGTTCCTGGGAATGTAGAGGACAAAGCAGGATGGATGGATATACACTAGAGGGGCCCTACCTCCCATATTTTAGAGATATTGCCATTTCAATAAAATGCTGTGGTTACAAATGAAGATACAAGTCGGGGTGTCAGACAGGAAATGCGCTCCCAGAGTAAAGTTGGGTACACACAGTACTAATTAAAGCCCTGATACCATTGGGTACTGTGTGCACCTTACTTTACCGAACGATCTTGCAGATCCTGTCTGTCATCTTTCAAAGATCTTTCAGGTGTGTACCCAGCTTTAGATCACTTCTGATTGGTTGATTAGGATGAATAGCTCAGGGCCAACTTTTGACATGTCTGAAATGACAAAGGGGAAGGGATAAACTCATCTCTACAGTAACATGTGTACCAGCTTGTCAAACGGATCCCCCTATGGGATTTTACAGGCACTGTTCCAAAACTGATGATTTCCCTGGTCTGGACATTCCCATGCACTTGGGACATTTACATTTAACCCCCAACCCCCCCACTTGTTGCCGGTAACAAACCATTTGCTTGCCAGAAGGCTGCTGTCTTTGTGCTGGGATTGAAGGCTGTAACGGTAACACAATAGTCAGCGTTTATTAATGCCAAAGGATGAAAAATGTTCATTTGTATCATAAAGGATCAGGGATTACCCAACCTGTGGCCCTCAAGATGTTTGCTGACTACAATTCCCAGCATTCCCTGGCAGCTACTGATTTTGACCAACATTCCCCTTTAAATTAGAAACGTTATTTCCTATGTGACAGAGATTTAAATGAATCACACCTGACACTGTTTATAAGGATAACATTTACAGGATATTTAAAGGGGAAGTGTACCCCTCTTAAACATAGAGAGGTGCACCACTTTCCCAAAACCCCAACTCCGCAAAACTTTTCCGCAATGCTCTGAAAGTTCTCTACGGCAGGGATCTCCAACTATTACACTGTAGCTACAGAATTCTAGAATATTTCAACTCTTAGATCTAAAATGATTTGACTATTTTGTGCCATAGTTTATCTCCCCTTTAGACTGCCCCACTTGTATTGGTAATCTGAAATACTGTCTTGTCAGACACTGTCCACATAGCTTGAGCTGGTATGGAAAATACCTGGGGTTATATTAACTGTAGGCTGTGTAAACACACATGGTCTGACCTTGGTCTCTCTGCTGTATTAACCCCTAACAAGTCAGCAGATCCTAAGCTCCAGTTGTCAGTTTGGTGTGAACGTTCCAATCCGTTTCCAATTAATTGCAGTGTCTGTGATCACCGATTCCTTTAACCCCATGTCAGGCTGTTTGGCCAGTTGGTGTTAACAGCTGACCTGCCTTATTTGTTTTTGTTAAGGGTGGATGGGAATCCATTTAAATTAGCCACACACGTGACAAAAGGAAAGACGGACAAGGGAGATCAGTTTAACTGGAACGTCCACCCTTAAAACAAAAAACTGGTGACATGTCTGTTATCTGCCGCAACCTCAACTGCTTTTATTACATACATTTGTAACCTGATATTTAATGATGTTTTTATTCCTTTCTGGCAAAGGTATCTGCCCTCTCCTTCTGTTCAATGAGCTTTTTATAAGCTTGAGCATGTGCAGGGGAAACAGCAGTCAATCATTGGCTGTGATGTCAGCAGTCACAGCCTTTACTAACTTCATGGAGGGAGGAGCCAGGCGGCAGGTAATAATTAGCCTTAAATATCTGGTTAGTAATGCATTTAAAACTGTGCTGAATCAGTTGGGGTCAGGTAACTGAGAAGTGGCCTATTTTTAGTTTTGTTTTAAGAATGGAGATGCCCTTTAAGGTACAAGGAAGTTGGTACAAATTGGCAGACAGGAAGGCCAAGTCATTATATGTTACAGTAGTCCAGGTGTGAGAGGATAAGAGCATGGGTACACATTGTGCGTCGCTGGTTGGGTCCCGCAATCACACGTGTGTACAAACCTTTATTCTCTCCCCTTAATACATTATAAAGACCCCAACTGAAAACATTGCAAATCTTGTCCACTAGGGACACTCTTGTACACAGGATGTCCATCAGACAATATTTCGAAACCGACAAGTTCAGTTTTTAGGAAAGGGATTGTCTCCAAAATTTGGGGAAATGCACATATAACCACAACATAAAAATAGCTTGCATGTGAAGAAATTTCATATATTTTATGAGTTTCCACTTATTTTTGATAATTTTCGAATACTACAAACTGAGGGCTTGCGTGTCGCCATTTCTCCCATATTGAGAATTGAGGGTTCGCGTATACGATATTTCTCTAAATCGGCCCGTTTATCAGATAATTAATAATTATCATTATGGAAAATCCGGGATCCTGCAATCCGAGAGTTCAGAAATCTGTCGGAAATTCAGAACCGGGTTTGACTGAGAACTGGACTTTATCCCTATTCAGGCACAGTATAGTTCTAGTCACGGGAAACTCCATAAACCGTAATCCATCCATATGGTGCCTCCTCACATATTTTACCCATAGTCCTCTCATCCTAGCAAAAGGTTCCAACTAAAGCCTCATAGGGAGCAATGTAATAAAAAGAAACCTGTATCTCTTACCTTCCCGTTAAGCTGCCTGATTAAAGGCACAGTTAAAGAAGTGGAAATGATGCCTTATTAAAGTGCATCTCCCCCATAGACTTCTACGGTGGTGGCGTTAATAGTTAAAGTTAACCAAGGTGGAGATGTTTGACCGCAGTGTCTGACCCTATATTTGTCATGTTTACCGACTAGTGGTTTTTGTTCCTTTTTTAGTAGCTCCTAAGATGTTTCCCCCATTTTACAGGTTGGTAATTTTCCTCTCCGTCTACCACCTGCCATGAGGCTGGTTTTCTGGTACTGGGTGAGATGAACCAGATTTAGGGTAATCGTCAGAATTGGATCCCTGGCCCGTCGGACTCCGTAAACCTGAGGAAGTTTATAGTTAGTCACATGGTTGAATGTTTGCTGTGTGACTGCCTGTTTGGGCTTTGCCTGCAGTTGCGGCTGGATAACCAAACACCATTTTATTGCCGTTCAGAACTAAACATATCTCTGTCCCTGCACAGCACAATGTGCCTCTTCTTCAGTTTCCCCATTAATATTTAAAAAGGAAATAATACCCTTGTTTATGTCCGAGAGAGAGAACCGCTTCCTGTACACGTTGAAAATTCCTTCTCTGCGATTCCTTCTCTGCGCGGTGTTATTTTGGGATCTGCCACGTTACTTTTCGGGGATAATAAGATTTTGCATTAAATATTCCATGTCTCATCTAATAGGTGGAAACCCTCATTCTCATTATTGGTCAACCTTTTACTATTCCATTTCTTCTTCGTATGGTTATGGTTGCTGTGGATGGTAAATGCCATAAGCAATGTATGGAAATATCTATACACACATGTAGGATCATATAGCGACTGGTAATACACCGGTAGCTGTATGATATACATTGAATAAACTCCTATCTGCTAAGAGAGTTGAAGCAGTTAATGTGCCATCTAGAGCCGGAGAGTGTTGGCAGGGACCTGGCATATTAATGTGACCGGAAAGCCCTCTGTGACCATGGCATGGAGGTCCTGGCTGGAGTCCTGAATGGAGTTCTGTCCGACTGTTCCAATCCGGGCCTCATGATTCCTAATAGGATATGAATTATAGATATAAACCCCACCAGTAATTTTCCACCATTCATTCTCCAATGGAGAAACTAATGTCTGTGTGGCTGTATTTATATTTATATCTCGCATACAGTAAAAAGATGAATAAAGAGCTTGTCGAAATACAACATCTACCTCTGAGGATCCAGGGAACTGTAATGTAAACAACAAACGGTCAGACATCGATTGGACATATTAACATGCTGTACTGCCCTGGAACGTCACCATTTAAACCCCATATAACTACCCTGGACCCTCTGCGGATTACTCAGAATGAAGAGTCTTGTCTTCTGGGAAAATCTATATTTTGTCTTTAGTTCTGCTTTAACAATGTGCTAGCCAGGGGCCAAATTGGTACATTTAGATGAGATTTGCACCAGTCCTGTAAGTTATTTAGTATTCTGATTGACTATTTAATCCTTAAAGGGCAAGATGTTTCCCCCTATTTTACAGGTTGGTATTTTTCCTCTCAGTCTACCACCTGCTGGTTTTCTGGTACCTCGTACGTTGGTCCCAGCTATCACTGTATGATATGATCACCTGTCATTCAAGTGCCTTATTATCATAAACTCTTCTGTTGTGTGCAATTTTGCTGTAACTGAGAAAAATAACAGTTGGTATGTATGAATTGCATGATGGGAAAATTCCCTCTCCCTGTACTGGCTTATAGCTATCACTGAGCATGCTTGAGTTGTGTCAAATGGAAGGAGGAGTGGTAGTGAATACTCTGCTTGACCAAAGCAAGTATTGAATTGAAGGCATGCAGCAACACACACACCTCCAGAGTAAGGGCTACATTTATTTATTTATAGATTTATATAAGGCAAAGTATATTTTTCTGTATAGTTGCTCTTAGAGAGAGAGAGATATCTACATCAGAGCAGTCCTACATCTACTCTTACATGTAACTGGCAGAACAATAAGTTATAGAAATTTTTAGACCTAAATGATTAATTTATATTATTTTAGAATATATATTATAATTGTGCAATGGCAGATATCCAGGTAAATTCCACCGGCTTTATAGGGGGACTGTGACCTCAAAAATGTCTCATTAAAACAGCTGGGTCCTGGGTTTACCTTGGATCGCTGCTAATATTTACCTAAAGTTGCACTTGGTCTGACCCTCCCCCTGTATGTGTCTAGGGCCTGGTTTGTGGCTTTCCCATTGGCCAGGTCCCAGATTGAGGTAGGGGGTGGAGCTGGATTGGTCCAGCAAGTGCTATTGATTAAGTGAGTTAATCAATAGCAAAGATCTGTGGACCTAGTGTTTTAATTGGATAGGGAAGGTGTGGTATGGAGTGTATAATTATAGCTACAATCGTACAATACTATGTGTTGTATAATAATGTTATTGTGTGTGGTGCTCAACAATAAAATCAGACCAGAGTTTGATTGGTGAATAGTTAGTGTGTTCAATAATATTGCTACGTGAATGGGCCTCTTTATCCTTGTCCACGGAGATGAGTAAACTGTATAAATAAACTGTATAAATGGATTGGGTTTGGGATCGGGTCATATTCAGCCAATTTAGAACTTAGAACTGATCTGGACCCTACTGCTAATATTATTATTCTATCAGTCCATGTGGGTTATTGAGCCTGGAATAGGGATTTATAAACTTTTTAATGCAATAAAAGGTGCAAAAAATTGCCTGGTGCTATAAATCTACAGCGACCAATTAAATGTTATGTAATTGCAGTAACCCAGTAAAAAGCTAATATCTGATTGGTTCTTGAAAATTTATAGCACGGGCAAACTTGCACTTTTTATTGAATCAGCCCCTTTATTTCTAGTGTTGTAGATATCGTTACATTCCTCAGCAGATCAGCCAGTCCTGTAGAGATTCGGCCCTTAACTCTGTGGGTTTCAGTTCTCTGCATGTTGAATTCCTGACCCCTTGTTACTGGATTTACAACAGGCTGGAATTTACATATCCCAATGAAAGGCCATAAATTAACCAGCCTATAAAAGCAACAGTCGTCCTCTTTTGAGCAAGCAGCATGGCAGCACCCACCTTCCTTACAGAGACCTACAAAGAAAATCTGTGTTAATGTTGGAATCGGGAGAGATTCTGGGGGCAACGGTGTAGTCGGAATGTCCAGAACATTCCTTCTCTATTTATTTGTATAAAGTGGGAGCAGTCTTGTTGCTTCCCATAACCAGGGTTATTGTCAATAGATACAGATTCTATCAGTTGATAATTAAAGGGGAAATTAATATTAAGGGCTCATTTTCGGACGCGGTTTGCATTTTGCCAGCCCACGCTAATGTTAGTGGATGACTTTGTGCTGCGATTCGGGTCATTTTCGTAACGCATACGTTTATCATTTTTGGTGCGTGCGTGTGATGTTGCGGTCGAATCATGCACGCCATCGTGCGCTGGGTAGTGGGGCCAGCCCTTATTTTCAACTTCACAAAAATGTATATCTGAGAAATCCCCCCTTTCAGCTGCAGGGTTGTGACTTCAAGATCTTCCATCTTCTTCCAGACGGCTACTTTGGACTGATATGGCCCATTATTGGGTGTGTCATTGCCCAAACCACGCCCCCTGGTTTGTCCAGGACAGTGGGATGGACACTTGGGCTTGTTCTGCAGAAATTGACACTTTTCTTTTAGTTGTATTTTTTTGTGTTTTGGCCATTCTCGTCCATTCCTTGTGTATTAAATGTGAAAATGGGCCCAATATAGTACATAGTATATATGTGTGTAAAGGTTCTCATCCATCCAGGTCATGGTATATCTTTAATAGTTATCCAGTATGATGTATAACTGTATATTTCATTCATCCAGGTCATGGTATATCTGTAATATTCATTCATCCAGGTCATGGTATATCTGTAATAGATTCATCCAGTCATGGTATATCTGAATATTCATTCATCCAGGTCATGGTATATCTGTAATATTCATTCATCCAGGTATGGTATATCTGTAATAGTCATTCATCCAGGTCATGGTATATCTGTAATATCATCAGGTCATGTATATTGAATTCATTCATCCAGGTCATGGTCTATCTGTAATAATTCATTCATCAGGTCATGGTATATCTGTAAATTATCCATCCAGGTCATGGATATCTGTAACATTCATCATCCAGGTCATGGTATATCTGTAATATCATTCATCCAGGTCATGGTATATCTGTAATATTCATTCACCAGGTCACTGTATATACTGTAATATTCATCCATCCAGGTCATGGTATATCTGTAATATCATTCATCAAGGTCATGGTATATCTGTAATATTCATTCATTCAGGTCATGGTATATCTGTAATATTCATCCATCCAGGTCACGGTATATCTGTAATATTCATTCATCCAGGTCACGGTATAGTGTAATATTCATTCATCCAGGTCATGGTATATCTGTAATATTTATTCATCCAGGTCACGGTTACCTGTAAATTCATTCATCCAGGTCACGGTATACCTGTAATATTCATTCATCCAGGTCACGGTATACCTGTAATATTCATTCATCCAGGTCATGGTATATCTGTAATATTCATTCATCCAGGTCATGGTATATCTGTAATATTCATCCATCCAGGTCACGGTATATCTGAATATTCATTCATCCAGGTCACGGTATACCTGTATATTCATTCATCCAGGTCACGGTTATACCTGTAATATTCATTCATCCAGGTCACGGTATACCTGGAATATCATTCATCCAGGTCACGGTTTTTATACCTGTAAATTCATTCATCCAGGCACGGTATATCTGTAATATTCATTCATCCGGTCACGGTGTATCTGTAATAGTCATTCATCCAGGTTCAGGTGTACTGTTGTATTCAGTTAGATCAACTGGACTTGAAGTTTAGTTCTGAAGACGTTTCGCTAGTCATCCGACTGGATTTCTCAATTCAGAAAGATTTGTACAAGAATCTGTGGCAATTATGTACCCTGGAAAATCCCATTAGCATATCACAGTCAAGTGTTAAGGGCGCGATTGGATAGTGGCTAAGAGGTGTTATAGGAATGCCCAGAGTAAGGTGTCAAAACAGCATTGTACATGGTAGACAGTTCGTGTCGAACCCCCTCAGGTCAGGACTCAGCCGTTTACCTGCATCTTAGGATAAAGGACATACCTATGAAGATTGTAATGTTAACATCTTGGCAAAGGAATGTGACTGGTTCAAGGGAGGTGCAAGGAGGCCATTTATGTGAAAATAAAAGAAACCAATCCTAAATAGAGGTGGGGGGGGGTTCGACACCAACGTTTGCCATGTACAATGTGTTTTGACACCTTACTCTGGGCGTTCCTATAACACCTCTTAGCCACTATCCAATCACGCCCTTTTATATATAAAAATTAAAAGATATTTTATCCATCTGTGTTTGGCTTCCTGCGGAGACCTTGGTATTTGTCAGCCTCTCATGGGGATTGGAATGATAAGGAATTGATTAAGTCCCTGGTGTGTTTATTCATTATATTCTAGATCATTTAGTTCCCATGGAATGGTGGGAACTGGTCAGACTGTGAGAGTCCTGCCAAATGGGGAATAAAATCTATTCTCCGGATCTCTATTTCAAACCTCATTGGAACTCAGATTAAAGGAGAAGTAAAGCTGGCTTCACTTGGCTGATAACCACATCGTGCCATTAGACCTGACTGGATTTGCTGATTATTACCATGTATGGCCCAGAAATGACCAATCTCTATAGCTTTCTAGGCAAAAAATGTCCTTTAAAACTGTTATTGGTTCCGTTTACTAAAGTGGAGACCAGTAGTAACTTCCAGTTAGTACATTTCTTGTAGGCTACAATAGAGGAGCAGGAGGTTTTCCAAATGTGGAATATCATAGAGAAAAAACCTTTTACTTGCGTAAAGCATAATCCAGTTTGCCGCATGCTTTGCCCGCCTGCCCAGCTCCCTCCCTGGCATGCTGCCCGTCCTCCTGGGCCCGTGCCTTCTGCCCGTCCTCTGGCCCCGTGCCTTCTGCCCCCTCCTGGCCCCGTGCCTTCTGCCGTCCTCCTGGCCCGTGCCTTCTGCCGTCCTCCTGGCCCCGTGCCTTTGCCCGTCCTCCGGCCCGTGCCTTCTGCCCGTCCTCCTGGCCCCGTGCCTTGGCCCGTCTCCTCCTGGCCCCGTGCCTTCTGCCCGTCCCCCTGGCCCGTGCCTTCTGCCCGTCCTCTGGCCCGTGCCTTCTGCCCGTCCTCCTGGCCCCGTGCCTTCTGCCCGTCCTCCTGCGGCCTATGCCTTCTGCCGTGCACCTGGCTTATGCCTTCTGCCGTCCTCCTTGCCCGTGCCTTCTGCCCGTCGATGTTACTCCGTGCGGGGAGGGGTGGGGATCACAGTGCAGTGAGTGTAGTTCTCCTGTCAGTCTATTACAGTGTATTTAACTGTATTAATTGCTCTGTGGATCTTTTAGAGCTGCCAGACTTCCATCCGGCTTCAGCCCTGTCTCCAGAAAGAGTTATCATTCCCTTGTTAAAATAGAGTTTGTTAAAGGGACATTCACCCTCTCAACCCCAATCCCTCTCCAGCTTTTACACATTGCTGTGATCTGGATACAAGCTTGTACAGTAGCAGAGGAGGCGGCTTTGGGAGGGCTGCAACAGATGTTGTCCATGATTTAAAGCATGGTACACACCAGGCAATGTTTCGGCCCGATAGTTCCTTGTTTTGGTCAATCGGGCCGAAATAATTGCATGGTATATCGACCGCAACTGTCGTTGTCCAAATCGGAGGCAGGAGATGCTTGGGGCCCCACATGCTATTGGACTGTAAGGAGGGGACACTTTGCTTTTAATTGTCAAACAGAGAAAGAAATATGCAGCTGCTTAATCAGTGGTAATGGGGCCATAAGAATGGACCAATTGCAGAGTGGACTCTGCACCTGGACCCCCTTTAAGGGAATATCTGCCTGACAATAACGGGTCCTGAGTGTTCTATCTCTCAAGATCAGCCGTTAGAGGGGTGAATCTGGCCCATGCAGGTCTCTCATTGCCCCCTTTGCATAACAAGTTACAAACAAACCGAAACGATCATCCCAGTGGGTTGTGGGAACATCAGGAGTAATTTAACTAATGTATGGACTGTCAGTCAGTTTTTTAATATATTGGTGGGGGGGTATCACCATGACCTCTGGTTTGACTGATCATTCCAAAACTAATGTTTTGGGGGATTTAGGCAACAAAAACTGTTGGGCCAAGTGAGGGGGTATATAGTTAAATACCGATCTGCAAGATTATTGTTGACGGGGGTACTTTAATTCCCAACTGCCAGGCTACTGATTGGTTTATTGATTAGTAGGCTGTCTGCAGGAATTTGGTATGCCTCTGCCTTGTGTACACGGCCAGAATTATTCAGGCACAATAAATACCAGACAGGCCAATTCCTGGTACATAAAAACACATAAAAACTCATTTCCAGTTTGCCCGAATCAATTGTTACCCTTTACTGTTCATTTAAAGGATAAGTTCTGGCTGATAGAAGCATTTTTCATTCTTTTAACATTGGGCTGCGCCTTTATAATTTTCTCTTTAGTGACGCGCCCATGATAATCTTCTCTCTTTTGGGTGTGTTAAATTTATAGAAACCAGAGGAAGGCTAATTCCTAATTTATTTATTTCTTTATACCCTCATTTATTTTCCTTTTATCGTAAGTGACCCATTATAGACAGAGATTTATACTTTTTCTTTGTTTGGCTTTTCGTTTATTTTGATGGAACCATATGGTTTTCATTTGCTACACTTTCCTGGCCAGGAATATTTACATACAGTACTAGATATTTTAGATAAAATCCCATTAAAGTTTTAAACTTGTCTTCAATGAAATTGAAGTTCATTTCAAGTTGCTATGACGTCATACATCTTAAAGGACCACTCAATCCCCAAAACCAGTCCAAATAAAAAGTGCACTGTTATTAATAATATGGAAAGTAGGGACCAGTATAGTCTACCCATTTAAAGGGCATGTCCACCCTTAAAAAAAAACGGGGATTTACATTATCTGCCTGCAACCCCTAAGTGCTATTTATACCTGTTTATTACATGCATTATAACCAGATATTAATCATCTGTAAGTTTTTTTGTTTTTTTTTCCATTATAAAAGGTATCTGCCTCCACCCTTGGGTCACAGAGCTTTTTATTGACTTGAGCATGTGCAGGGGAGTCAGCTTACTCTGCCAGAATGGAGGCAGTAATTATCCTTCGTAATGCATCTAATAAGTAGTGACGGACACAAAATCGAACTCGAACCTGAGTTTGGGGCCGAACTTTATAAGTTCAGATGAACTCGAACTAGTTTGGGTTTCGAACTAGTCGGTGTTGCAAACTTGCGGCTTTGCTGCGAAAATTTGTTAATTATCGAATTACGAGCCGCTGTACCGTTCGTTTTCGGTAATCCTCAAATGTACAGATCGTTTTCGCTAACCCTAGAATGTATTGTTCGCTAACCCTCGGATGTAGCCTTTGATTTTCGGTAACCCTCTAATGTATCATTCTTTACATTCGAGGATTATCGAAATCAATTCTATTTTCAGTAACCCTCAAAAAGTATCATTCGGTAACCCTCGAATTGGCCGCAACCCTCGAATGTAGTTTCGCAAACCCGACATTTGCCCGATGAATAAAAGTAGTGTTTGAACAGGTTTGGTGACAGTGACGTGGTTCCCCAGACCATTTCCAGGTGCCACGACCATTACAGTAAGTTACCATTGTTAGTTTAACTGTAAATCATCCAAACTTTTTGAAACTATCACTCCCCATTGGACTTTAATGGGTCCGTTTCCGAACTGCCTTGGGAGTTTGGAAACTAAGTTCGGCTATCTTACCTTATAAAGTGCTGAATATCAGTTGTGAATTGGGGCAGGTCTGTACACGTGGACAGTTTTTTGTCTGTCTTGCAGAGAACTCCATTAATTTGTGTCTGTGAAATGTTTGCTTGCACATAGATACCTGGATGCATCCAGTAGGGTTGCCAGACCTCCTATTTGGCCCCTACTGCAGAAAAGGAAATCTGTGTACTGCAGTCTGGGTTGATTCCGCTCCCTGTCTATTATCCGCCCAGACCTTTCCCACCCCGCCACGCACCGGCCAAACCAAATGGGAATCGGTCATCCTGTTCAGATATACAAGCACAGAAATGGGAGCCGAATACAACCAAAGGAAATGTCTTTTCTCTTTTTTGGGGAAGAAAATAGACTATAAAGGGGTTGGATTGGTGGGAGGAGATTGACAGCCGCCCCTCCAACCTCAGGAGCCTCTAGGCGCCTGTCTGTGCCTAATGGTAAATCCGGCCCTGCAGACATTCTGTAAAGTACCCAGCAGTGGGGACTTAGCGTTTTAGGTCTTCAGGTATGGCTCAGAGGTAGGCGATTATAATGTCCTACAAAGTGAAATTTAGATCGTTTAGACCTTCACCCAATGTCTAATCTATCTAATATCTTGTGCCAGCGGTTTTCACCTTGCGCCGGTATCGCCGGCCCACTCATTTTGAGATCGGCGGTTCCTGAAGAATTGCTGAAAGTCTGGAGTTTAGTTCTAATGTAATGGCCACTTAAGGCTCTGATGGCCCCCACCATGCCCTGATGTAATTTAGCTCTCTGCATCTGTAACCAATATCTGGGGAAACCACCATAACATTAGAGGACAATTAGCTAATGGGCAGGGAAAGTTTTAGTCTTTCAGGTAGAATAATTACTGCTAAATTCTCTCCAGTGACTGCCCATCTGCATGCAATCTTCTCCTTTACTTGCTTCTCTTAATCTTTCCACACAGGGAGATTAAGGAGGTCACCGCATGTCTTTATGTGGCAGCGATTACTGCCCATTAGGTCACTGGTTTGGACTTTGTTGATGAGGGGATTTAAATGTGGCCCATTCGGGTCATTTTCGTAACGCATACGTTTATCATTTTTGGTGCGTGCGTGTGATGTTGCGGTCGAATCATGCACGCCATCGTGCGCTGGGTAGTGGGGCCTAGCCCTTATTTTCAACTTCACAATAATGTATATCTTGAAAATCCCCCCTTTCAGTCCTGCAGGGTTGTGACTTCAAGATCTTCCATCTTCTTCCAGACGGCTACTTTGGACCTGATATGGCCCATTATTGGGTGTGTCATTGCCCAAACCACGCCCCCTGGTTTGTCCAGGACAGTGGGATGGACACTTGGGCTTGTTCTGCAGAAATTGACACTTTTCTTTTAGTTGTATTTTTTTGTGTTTTGGCCATTCTCGTCCATTCCTTGTGTTATTAATGTGAATAATGGGCCCAATATAGTACATAGTATATATGCTTGTAAAGGTTCTCATCCATCCAGGTCATGGTATATCTGTAATAGTCATTCATCCAGGTCATGGTATATCTGTAATATTCATTCATCCAGGTCATGGTATATCTTAATATTTGTCATTCATTCCAGGTCATGGTATATCTGTAATAAGTCACATTCATCCCAGGTCATGGTATATCTGTAATATTCTTCACCAGGTCATGGTATATCTGTAATATTCATTCATCCAGGTCATGGTATATCTGTAAATAGTCATTCATCCAGGTCATGGTATATCTGTATATTCATCCAGGTCATGGTTATCTGTAATATCATTCATCCATGTCATGGTTATATCTGTAATATTCATTCATCCAGGTCATGGTATATCTGTAATATTCATTCCATCCAGGTCATGGTTATCTGTAATATTCATTCATCCAGGTCATGGTATATCTGTAATATTCATCCATCCGGTCATGGTATAATCTGTAATCATTCATTCATCCAGTCATGGGTTATATCGTAATATTCATTCATCCAGGTCACGGTATATCTGTAATATTCATTCATCCAGGTCACGGTATATCTTAATACATCCAGCCAGGTCATGGTATATCTGTAATATTCATTCATCCAGGTCATGGTATATCTGTAATATTCATTCATCCAGTTCGGTATTCTGTAATATTCATCCATCCAGGTCACGGTATCTCTGTAATATTCATTCATCCAGGTCACGGTATATCTGTAATATTCATTTCCATCCAGGTCACGGTATATCTGTAATATTCATTCCACCGGTCAGGTTATCTGTAATATCATTCATCCAGGTCACGGTATACTGTAATATTCATTCATCCAGGTCATGGTATATCTGTTATATTTATTCATCCAGGTCATGGTATATCTGTAATATTCATTCATCCAGGTCATGGTCTATCTGTAATATTCATTCATCCAGGTCATGGTATATCTGTAATATTCATCCATCCAGGTCATGGTATATCTGTAACATTCATTCATCCAGGTCATGGTATATCTGTAAATATTAAGTCATTCCAGGTCATGGTATATCTGTAAATCATTCATCATCCAGGTCACGTGTATATCTGATATTCATCCATCCAGGTCATGGTATATCTGTAATATTCATTCATCCAGGTCATGGTATATCTGTAATATTCATTCATCCAGGTCATGGTTAATCTGTAATATTCATCCACTCCAGGTCACGGTATATCTGTAATATTCATTCATCCAGGTACGGTATATTGTAATATTCATTCATCCAGGTCATGGTATATCGTAATATTCATTCATCCAGGTCAGGTATACTGTAATATTCATTCCTCCAGGTCACGGTATACCTGTAATATTCATTCATCCAGGTCACGTTTTATACTGTAATATTCATTCATCCAGGTCATGGTATATCTGTAAATTCATTCATCCAGGTCATGGTATATCTGTAATATCATCATCCAGGTCACGGTATATCGTAATATTCATTCATCCAGGTCACGGTATACTGTAATATTATTCATCCAGGTCACGGTATATACCTGTAATATTCATTCATCCAGGTCACGGTATACCTGTAATATTCATTCATCCAGGTCACGGTATACCTGTAATATTCATTCATCCAGGTCACGGTATATCTGTAATATTCATTCATCCAGGTCACGGTATATCTGTAATATTCATTCATCCAGGTCATGGTGTATCTGTTGTATTCAGTTAGATCAACTGGACTTGAAGTTTAGTTCTTGAAGACGTTTCGCTAGTCATCCGACTGGATTTCTCAATTCAGAATGATTTGTACAAGAATCTGTGGCAATTATGTACCCTGGAAAATCCCAATTAGCATATCACAGTCAAGTGTTAAGGGCGCGATTGGATAGTGGCTAAGAGGTGTTATAGGAATGCCCAGAGTAAGGTGTCAAAACAGCATTGTACATGGTAGACAGTTCGTGTCGAACCCCCTCAGGTCAGGACTCAGCCGTGTACCTGCATCTTAAGGATAAAGGACATACCTATGAAGATTGTAATGTTAACATCTTGGCAAAGGAATGTGACTGGTTCAAGGGAGGTGTCAAGGAGGCCATTTATGTGAAAATAAAGAAACCAATCCTAAATAGAGGTGGGGGGGGTTCGACACCAACTGTCTGCCATGTACAATGCTGTTTTGACACCTTACTCTGGGCGTTCCTATAACACCTCTTAGCCACTATCCAATCACGCCCTTTTATATATAAAAATTATAAAAGATATTTTATCCATCTGTGTTTGGCTTCCTGCCGGAGACCTTGGTTATTTGTCAGCCTCTCATGGGGATTGGAATGATAAGGAATTGATTATAGTCCCTGGTTGTTTTATTCATTTATATTCTAGATCATTTAGTTCCCATGGAATGGGTGGGACTGGTCAGACTGTGAGAGTCCTGCCAAATGGGGAATAAAATCTATTCTCCGGATCTCTATTTCAAACCTCATTGGAACTCAGATTAAAGGAGAAGTAAAGCTGGCTTCACTTGGCTGATAACCATCTCGTGCCATTAGACCTGACTGGATTTGCTGATTATTACCATGTGTATGGCCCAGAAATGACCAATCTCTATAGCTTTCTAGGCAAAAAATGTCCTTTAAACTGTTATTGGTTCCGTTTACTAAAGTAGGAGACCAGTAACATTCCAGTTAGTACATTTCTTGTAGGCTACAATAGAGGAGCAGGAGGTTTTCCAAATGTGGAATATCATAGAGAAAAACCTTTTACTTGCGTAAAGCATAATCCAGGTTTGGCCCGCCCAATGCCTTCTGCCCGTCCTCCTGGCCCCATGCCTTCTGCCCGTCCTCCTGGCCCCATGCCTTCTGCCCGTCCTCCTGGCCCCATGCCTTCTGCCCGTCCTCCTGCGGCCTATGCCTTCTGCCCGTCCTCCTGGCTTCATGCCTTCTGCCCGTCCTCCTCGCCCCGTGCCTTCTGCCCGTCCTCCTTGCCCCGTGCCTTCTGCCCGTCGATGTACTCCTGTGCGGGGAGGGGTGGGGATCACAGTGCAGTGAGTGTAGTTCTCCTGTCAGTCTATTACAGTGTATTTAACTGTATTAATTGCTCTGTGGATCTTTTTAGAGCTGCCAGACTTCCATCCGGCTTCAGCCCTGTCTCCAGAAAGAAAGTTATCATTCCCTTGTTAAAATAGAGTTTGTTAAAGGGACATTTCACCCTCTCAACCCCAATCCCTCTCCAGCTTTTACACATCTGCTGTGATCTGGATACAAGCTTGTACAGTAGCAGAGGAGGCGGCTTTGGGAGCTGCCAACAGATGTTGTCCATGATTTAAAGCATGGTACACACCAGGCAATGTTTCGGCCCGATAGTTCATTGTTTTGGTCAATCGGGCCGAAATAATTGCATGGTATATCGACCGCAACTGTTCGTTTGTCCAAATCGGAGGCAGGAGATGCTTGGGGCCCCACATGCTATTGGACTGTAAGGAGGGGACACTTTGCTTTTATATTGTCAAACAGAGAAGAAATATGCAGCTGCTTAATCAGTGGTTAATGGGGCCATAGAATGGACCAATTGCAGAGTGTACTCTGCACCTGGGACCCCCTTTAAGGGAATATCTGCCTGACAATAACGGGTCCTGAGTGTTCTATCTCTCAAGATCAGCCGTTAGAGGGGTGAATCTGGCCCATGCAGGTCTCTCATTGCCCCCTTTGCATAACAAGTTACAAACAACCGAAACGATCATCCCAGTGGGTTGTGGGAACATCAGGAGGTAATTTAACTAATGTATGGACTGTCAGTCAGTTTTTTTAATATATTGTGGGGGGGTATCACCCATGACCTCTGGTTTGACTGATCATTCCAAACTAATGTTTTGGGGGATTTAGGCAACAAAACTGTTGGGCCAAGTGAGGGGGTATATAGTTAAATACCGATCTGCAAGATTGAATTGTTGACGTGGGTACTTTAATTCCCAACTGCCAGGCTACTGATTGGTTTATTGATTAGTAGGTCTGTCTGCAGGAATTTCAGGTATGCCTCTGCCTTTGTGTACACGGCCAGAATTATTCAGGCACAATAAATACCAGACAGGCCACTTCCGGTACATAAAACACATAAAACTCATTTCCAGTTTGCCCGAATCAATTGTTACCCTTTACTGTTCATTTAAAGGATAAGTTCTGGCTGATAGAAGCATTTTTCATTCTTTTAACATTTGGGCTGCGCCTTTAATAATTTTTCTCTTTAGTGACGCCGCCCCATGATAATCTTCTCTCTTTTGGGTGTGTTAAATTATATAGAAACCAGAGAAGGCTAATTCCTAATTTATTTATTTCTTTATACCCTCATTTATTTTCCTTTTATCGTTAAGTACCCATTATAGCCAGAGATTTATACTTTTTCTTTTGTTGGCTTTTCGTTTATTTTGATGGAACCATATGGTTTTCATTTGCTACACTTTCCTGGCCAGGAATATTTACATACAGTACTAGATATTTTAGATAAAATCCCATGAAAGTTAAACTTGTCTTTCAATGAAATTGAAGTTCATTTCAAGTTGCTATGACGTCATACATCTTAAAGGACCACTCAATTCCCCAAAACCAGTCCAAATAAAAAGTGCACTGTTACTATAATAATATGGAAAGTAGGGACCAGTAGTCCTACCCATTTAAAGGGCATGTCCACCCTTAAAAAAAACGGGGATTTATCCATTATCTGCCTGCAACCCCTAAGTGCTATTTATACCTGTTTATTACATGCATTTATAACCAGATATTTAATCATCTGTAAGTTTTTTTGTTTTTTTTTTCCATTATAAAAAGGTATCTGCCTCCACCCTTGGGTCACAGAGCTTTTTATTGACTTGAGCATGTGCAGGGGAGTCAGCTTACTCTGCCAGAATGGAGGCAGTAATTATCCTTCGTAATGCATCTAATAAGTAGTGACGGACACAAAATCGAACTCGAACCTGAGTTTGGGCCGAACTTTATAAGTTCAGATGAACTCGAACTAGTTTGGGTTCGAACTAGTTCGGTGTTGCAAACTTGCGGCTGTGCTTGCGAAAATTTGTTAATTATCGAATTTACGAGCCGCTGTACCGTTCGTTTTCGGTAATCCTCAAATGTACAGATCGTTTTCGCTAACCCTAGAATGTATTGTTCGCTAACCCTCGGATGTAGCCTTTGATTTTCGGTAACCCTCTAATGTATCATTCTTTACATTCGAGGATTATCGAAATCATTCTATTTTCAGTAACCCTCAAAAGTATCATTCGGTAACCCTCGAATTGGCCGCAACCCTCGAATGTAGTTTCCGCAAACCCGACATTTGCCCGATGAATAAAAGTAGTGTTTGAACAGGTTTTGGTGACAGTGACGTGTTCCCCAGACCATTTCCCAGGTGCCACGACCATTTACAGTAAGTTACCATTGTTAGTTTAACTGTAAATCATCCAAACTTTTTGAACTATCACTCCCCATTGACTTTAATGGGTCCGTTTCCCGAACTGCCTTTGGGAGTTTGGAAACTAAAGTTCGGCTATCTTTACCTTATAAAGTGCTGAATATCAGTTGTGAATTGGGGCAGGTCATGTACACGTGGACAGTTTTTTGTCTGTCTTGCAGAGAACTCCATTAATTTGTGTCTGTGAAATGTTTGCTTGCACATAGATACCTGGATGCATCCAGTAGGGTTGCCAGACCTCCCTATTTGGCCCCTACTGCAGAAAAGGAAATCTTGTGTACTGCAGTCTGGGTTTGATTCCACTCCGTGTCTATTATCCGCCCCAGACCTTTCCACCCCGCCACGCACCGGCCAAACCAATCTGGGAATCGGTCATCCTGTCTCAGATATACAAGCACAGAAATGGGAGCCGAATACAACCAAAGGAAATGTCTTTTTCTCTTTTTTGGGGAAGAAAATAGACTATAAAGGGGTTGGATTGGTGGGAGGAGATTGACAGCCGCCCCTCCAACCTCAGGAGCCTCTAGGCGCCTGTCTGTGCCTAATGGTAAATCCGGCCCTGCAGACATTCTGTAAAGTACCCAGCAGTGGGGACTTAGCGTTTTAGGTCTTCAGGTATGGCTCAGAGGTAGGCGATTATAATTGTCCTACAAAGTGAAATATTAGATCGTTTAGACCTTCACCCAATGTCTAATCTATCTAATATCTTGTGCCAGCGGTTTTTCACCTTGCGCCGGTATCGCCTGGCCCACTCATTTTGAGATCGGCGGTTCCTGAAGAATTGCTCGAAAGTCTGGAGTTTAGTTCTAATGTAATGGCCACTTAAGGCTCTGATGGCCCCCACCATGCCCTGATGTAATTTAGCTCTCTGCCATCTGTAACCAATATCTGGGGAACCACCATACACATTAGAGGACAATTAGCTAATGGGCAGGGAAAGTTTTAGTCTTTCAGGTAGAATAATTACTGCTAAATTCTCTCCCAGTGACTGCCCATCTGCATGCAATCTTCTCCCTTTACTTGCTTCTCTCTCTAATCTTTCCACACAGGGAGATTAAGGAGGTCACCGCATGTCTTTCATGTGGCAGCGATTACTGCCCATTAGGTCACTGGTTTGGACTTTGTTGCATTGAGGGGATTTAAACTGTGGCCCCCAGAGAAGGCGGATGAATTATTATTGTACGGATTACGTCAGTGAAATGCAGATAAACTAAATGACTATATCCGATGCACAGGAATCTCACATCTTTACATTAAACCAGAATTCAGCCATCTCCCCCTTATCACAGCTCTTTACTCCTTAATATAGTATAGGGTAGTGATGTTGAACCATGGCAGTCCAGATGTTTAGAAACTACAACTCCCAGCATGTCTTGGTTGCAGTTTCCAAACATCTTTAGTGCCAAGGTTTGACATTACTGGTATAGGGCAAACATCTGGAATCAGTAGGGGTTCGTAGACTAAAGGTGGCCATACACACTAATGATGATGTGTAAATTCTTTACAGTAACCCGTTATCTACCTGTCCCTTTACAGTAACCCGTTATCTACCTGTCCCTTTACAGTAACCCCAGTTATCCACCTGTCCCTTTATAGTAACCCCAGTTATCTACCTGTCCCTTTACAGTAACCCCAGTTATCTACCTGTCCCTTTACAGTAAACCCCAGTTATCTACCTGTCCCTTACAGTAACCCCAGTCATCCACCTGTCCCTTTACAGTAACCCCAGTTATCTACCTGTCCCTTTACAGTAACCCCAGTTATCTACCTGTCCCTTTACAGTAACCCCAGTTATCCACCTGTCCCTTTACAAACCCAGTTATCCACTGTCCCTTACAGTAACCCCAGTTATCCACCTGTTCTTTACAGTAACCCAGTTATCTAACTGTCCCTTTACAGTAACCCCGTTTATCTACCGTCCCTTTACAGTAACCCGTTTATACCGTCCCTTTACAGTAACCCGGTTATCTAACCTGTCCCCTTTATAGTAACCCCAGTTATCTAATGTCCTTTACAGTAACCCCAGATTCTAACTGTCCCTTTACAGAACCCCAGATCTACCTGTCCCTTTACAGTAACCCAGTTATTCACTGTCCCTTTACAGTAACCCCCTTATCCACCTGTCCCTTTACTAACCCCGTATCTACCTGTCCCTACAGTAACCCCGGTTATCTACCTGTCCCTTTACAGTAACAACCCGTTATCTACCTGTCCCTTTACAGTAACCCAGGTTATCTACCTGTCCTTTACAGTAACCCAGTTATCTACCTGTCCCTTTACTTAACCCCAGTTATCTACCTGTCCCTTTACTTAACCCCAGTTATCTACCTGTCCCTTTACATGTAACCCAGTTATCTACCTGTCCTTTACAGTAACCCGGTTATCTACCTGTCCTTTACAGTAACCCCGGTTATCTACGTCCCTTACAGTATACCCGGTACTTATGTCCCTTTACAGTAACCCCAGTTATCTACTGTCCCTTTACAGTAACCCCAGTTATCACCTGTCCCTTTACAGTAACCCCAGTTATCTACCTGTCCCTTTACTGTAACCCCAGTATCTACCTGTCCCTTACTGTAAACCCCGGTATCTACCTGTCCCTTTAGTAACCCCGGTTATCTACCTTTCCCTTTACAGTAACCCCGGTTATCCACCTGTCCCTTTACAGTAACCCCAGTTATCCACCTGTCCCTTTACAGTAACCCCAGTTATCCACCTGTCCCTTTACAGTAACCCCAGTTATCCACCTGTCCCTTTACAGTAACCCCAGTTATCCACCTGTCCCTTTACAGTAACCCCAGTTATCTACCTGTCCCTTTACAGTAACCCCAGTTATCCACCTGTCCCTAGACAGAGAGAGGGGAAGGAGCACAACTTTAAGTAAGTGCTGCTAGCGTTTTATGTAATCTCCTGATGACACCAAAAGGGAGGCAGTTAAAGGTGTTTATTTGCCTTTAAACCAATGTGGTCCTTATTAAAGGGCATCTTTAGCGAAAAATAGGTTATTTTAAATTGACCATAACTGGAAACTATAATTCTTCTCAACCACCACTGTATCATTTTTTTTGTTGATCTGCCCCCTATTTCTTTAGATATCCAGTGTAGCTGGAATGGTGACAGAGATTTGACAGTTGGAATGCTGTGTGCAGGCTTGACATTTGGTTTATGGGAAAAAAGTCAGGTCGGGTGGACGTGGGAGTGGTTAAAAGAGGGAAGGGGGATACTGCTCCTAAACAAAATGTGTGCTGGATTGAAGGCATGCAGCAACATGTACTTCAATTATAGATTAAGATGATGCAAAGTAATTTTTTCAGTATAGTGTCCCTTTAAGGCCTAAGAAGAGTATCTTGGCTTAGCATGCATGTGCCATATGCTAAAATGTAGATATACAGACAATGTGTTGTTCTTGCGCACTTTACAGTCTCTGCAATTGCCAGGTCCACATTGTCCTATGGAGACTTCCAGTACAAATCGTATCTGTTGGATAAAGAAACCTTTACAGAAACCTTTCTTGTTTCAAGTGGAATGCGGGCTAAAAAAAAGATCAACTGAGATGCTGGTAAAAATTACATACATGTAATAATCCTGCAACATGTGTAATTCTGTCATTGGATCCAGTAATCTGAGTTTGGGTGTAGTTCGTATATAGAATGAGAGGAAAGAAAGTCCATGTATAGAAAGGACGACGTTGCCCAGAGCTCCCATTGAGATGTTAAATCAGTGAATAACTAAAACTGACATCCAGCTCTAGCTGTGTCCCCCCAGGCTGGAGATGTAACCAGGTTTATTCATTACTCGCATGGAATGTTTACTTTCTCTCCTTGGGGCATTTCATTCATTCATTAATACGGTCTCCTCTCTGCATTGACTTGCCCAATTAACAGGTGGAGAGCTTTATGCCCTCACTGTACAACGTGTAACAGGTATTTATAGGTGTCGTGTGGTTTTAACTGTATGTTATAGGGTTAAGATTAACAGCACAGACAAAACTTGGAATAATGCCCTGGGGGGCTGCTAGGTCTTTACCCCTCTGTTTAATTAGTTGCCATAAACACTGGCTTTTAGAACTGCCCCTTTAGATAAGTCCAGGACTCCTCCTGCTCTGTCCAATGGGAAGACTCACTCTGCAATGGTGGAGCCAGACTGGCATTACAAGCTGGTGATTGACAGCTTTGCAAATTACAGATAATCCAGAGATGAGGACTTAGCGGTTTATGTCCCTCACACTGGGTACATTCAGGTGAGGGGGTTTGGGGGTTAAGCAACTAGAAGATTGTGTGTTAATCAAAGTGTAGCCCATGTCCAGTAACCTGTATAGACAGGGCCGTGTGATGCTCTGTTTCCGTAAAGCACTGTTGAATATATACAGTGGAATCTTGGATATATATTAAGACCTAAACATAGTTCACATTTCTTTCACCTGTTTCTAGTTAATTTAAAGGCCGTACATGGGATGATGTTTTTTTTTAAAGAATTAGATTGAACCAGTTAAATCTCTGTTTGACTGATCCTCAATATCGAACAGTTTATACTGACGGGGATCGGACCAAGTAGAACATTTTCTGAAGATCCCACCTGAGACTGAAATGTCTAGAGCAGATCTTGTGTTGAAATCTACTCAAGATGGATATTGGATGGAAGGTGGTGTAGTTCAATTTCTACTTCCTGATCTAATTTCCATTGGGAGGTATCGATGGATTGAACCACCGTGCAGCCAATCATGGGTGTATGGCCAGTTGTGTAATGTATCTACATGGGCTGTTTCTTGGTCTATATGTGACCTCATAAGAGTTTTGGGGCTACACCCTATACACCAGGGCGGTGTTGTAGGTGGATTTATGTTTATTTTCCATTAGGGAGGGGAAAACATTTTTGTATTTAATGATAAGTTCTGTTCCTTTCTGGCAAAGGTATCTGCCTCCTCCTTCTGCTTAATGAGCTTTTTATAAGCTTGAACATGTGCAGTGGAGGCAGCAGGGTAAACAGCAGTCAATCAGCAATCAATCATCATGTCCGCAGTCACAGCCTTGATTGACTCCATGAAGGGAGGAGCCAGTTTACTCTGCCAGAATGGAGGTATATATAAAGATGGTGTCTGATTTGGGGAACAAACCAAAAAACTACTGACTGACTAAGAAGCCAACACTCTACCTGATATTGACCATCCAACTTTGTCATTAACTTTGACTGTTCGTAAAATAAAACATTTTAACATTTTTTGTTTGTGTTTTTTTTATATATAAACAGGGAGGTTCAATAAAAGTTCTTATTGTTAAAAGTGGTGCTAATTTTCCCCAACCAATCAGATATTACTTAACATTTTTGACAATAAAAACTTTTATTGAATAACCATGATAATTTTTCAAAACAATTTTAACTTGTCGGAGTCCATTTTGTTGACCCTGTCTCCAGGAAGCCATTAATGGGCACTGACTATACCCAGAGGGAGGGCCTAAAATGGTTCACCAGAATTAATTCTTATTGCCCCACAATAGGTTTGTTCTATTTCTTTTTTCTATTAAATTAATTAATTAAATTTTTTTTTATTACTTCTACAGATGATGGTCAGTTTTTGAGGGGAAACTGGTATGGAAAACCCAGGAGAAGCCCCTTACAAGCACTTTATGAAGGCATCCAGGTAGGTTTGCCCAAGTTTACCATCCATTTTAATAATGCTGGGTTAATCACAGATAATGTCATATAAAATGAACAAACTACCCCAAATGTGAGTCCATCATAGGAAAGAAATGAAGAGAACTAGAGAACCGGCTATGCACAAACTACAGCCAGAACGGTATTATGTATTTAATGAGAGGTATAGATTCAAGGGGAAAAAACGTAGTAAATTTCACACAACGGGAGAACTTTACATGGGAAAATATGTTGACATTATTAAAATAGATATAAAGGGGTTCCATGTTCAAACTGTCAGGATGACTGTCCTCCTATGATAAAGGTATTTCATTCAGGTCTCTATTTCAAGCAACACACTTTCTAAAAGAGCACCTAAAATGAAAAAATGGACTTTAAAACGTTAACAGATTTCCAACCTCCCTTGGTGGAGGTATGAAAGAGTATTGAGCTGTCAAATTTCCGCTTGTCCTGTGGCTGACCGTTTACCACACTATTTCTTCTAATGTTAGAGATAGGGAAGATAGTACTTCTTTATGCGCACTACTGCTCTATGAAAATGCCAGGTTGACTGTGTAGTCCTGTTAGTTTCACCAGCCCAATTTCAGTGACATTTTATTTCGTGTTTTAGCAGATTTACCTGCCAGAACCTGCCCTTATGTTATACTGTATGCTTTCATTGGTGGATTTTATACCAAAAAGGGTATTACCAGAAACTCAAAACATGTTTAATATGGAAATTCTGTATTTTCATTGGTGTCCATTGAATTGGATCCTCAAAAGCTAAATTAGCTTCTAATTTCCAAAATACTTTCTCCACCCGTGGCTGATACCACAAAATATCTTGTATTGCTACATCTTCTTACCTGTGTATTAGCACCAGTAAATTCCATATTGATATTGATATATGGTTTTAGTGACTAGTTTGAACAGTAGTATGATCTGAACATGGAATTTAGTAATGATTGATTTTGTCTTGGTTATTTTTCTGCAGTTTCCCAAAATCTCAAAGGAAATATAAAGAAAATAAAAAACCTCTAAGGTTCTGTGTGTGGTATAATTTATTTATTTTTTTTTGTTCCAGTTGGATCCTTCCTCTATTCAAGCAAAACATCAGAAGCGCCGGGTGCTGCTGGACAGTGCCTGTAAGAGTTACACAAGGAAACGTCGGGTCTTGACTTCTGATGACCTTAAACACCTTATTGTTGACGATGACCATGGACTTCTTTACTGTTATGTCCCAAAGGTGGCTTGTACCAACTGGAAGAGGGTCATGATGGTTCTCACTGACCAGGGCAAGTATAAGGACCCCTCCCAGATACCAGCAAATGAAGCCCATGTCCCTTCAAATTTGCGGCTGCTTTCGGAGTTTTCTACTCCAGAAATTAATTACCGACTTCGGAACTACCTCAAGTTTATTTTTGTGAGGGAGCCGTTCGAGAGGCTTGTGTCTGCCTACAGGAACAAGTTTACCCGCACCTACAACACAGCCTTTCACAAGCGTTATGGGACCAAGATCATAGAACGACATCGTAGGGATCCCTCGGTGGAGGCCCTCGAGAGGGGAGATGATGTCACCTTTGAGGAGTTTTTGTACTACCTAGTGGATCCAGTGACACAAAGAGAGGAACCTTTCAATGAGCACTGGGAGAGGGTCCATTCTTTGTGTCACCCGTGTATCATCCATTATGACATAGTAGGAAAGTATGAAACGCTGGAAGAAGATGCCCAGTATCTGCTTCAGCTCATTGGGGTTGGAGACTCCATTAAATTCCCATCATCTTCCAAAACGACCAGGACCACAAATGGAATGGCTGCCGGTTTCTTTAAGGACATACCTAAATTCTACCAACGCCGACTCTTCAACCTGTATAAAATGGACTTTCTCCTATTTAATTACAGTGTCCCGCATTACTTAAATATACACTGAGCTGGTGGTTGGAACCTACATGGGCCCGGTGCTCGTACAACGTTCCAACACAGACAATGGGGAAAAATTAAGCAAAAAAAAAGCAAAACATTCAGGTTATTTATTGCGGAGAGAATTGTTCCAGCTCTTGTACATGTGATAGATGAAAAGTCTGTTTTGTGTCACTTAAATATAGTTTGTAGACTTTATGAAATTCATCGCTTTCTACTTTTTACATTAGCTTTTTGGATCAGTCTTACCAGGACGGAAATAATGCTTGATTTTTAAGGGTTAAACATTCTACTTCTAGTCTCCAATATTAAAAGTACAACTCAACAGTAGCAGCCATTTTCTGTGAAAGTTCTATTTCAGCTTTATAAGGGGTTTTGTAAAAGAAGGCATGTATACTTGGTGATCGTACAGTATTGAATTCTTCTATGGTGTCCAACAACTAAATTAAACAATAAAAAAAAGTCCTTTGGCCAATTTATACAATTTAATATTCTAATATTCACCACAAATTTCCATTATTCCTGTAAACTCATATCATTGGTCCAATCAGTTGATTGCCAAATAATTATTGCTTTGTGTATGGTCTGCTTTGGGTTTCACAGTATTTACATCTTGGACACACTTTGAGGCTTTTTTTATAAGAGTATATAGTTAGATCAACTTGAAGTAATAGGGGCCATATTTATAAGTATCACTATGTTACGCTATCAAGCCTTTCACGATCATTGCCGCATTCATAAATTTACGTAGATTTACACCCACAATCGTAGATTAACCATTGCCCATACAATACTATTGCTGTATTTTGAACCGCATGATAATGTGCGAATGAACGGCCTTACATTTACGAGTGCCTATGATACCTATGGTATCGCAAATTTAAACTTTAAGTCCAGTTGATATAACTGAATACCCACAGATATACCATGACCTGGATGGATGAATATTACAGATATACCGTGACCTGGATGGATGAATATTACAGATATACCGTGACCTGGATGAATGAATATTACAGATATACAGTGACCTGGATGGATGAATATTACAGATATACCGTGACCTGGATGGATGAATATTACAGATATACCGTGACCTGGATGGATGAATATTACAGATATACCGTGACCTGGATGGATGAATATTACAGATATACCGTGACCTGGATGAATGAATATTACAGATATACCGTGACCTGGATGAATGAATGAATGTTACAGATATACCGTGACCTGGATGAATGAATATTACAGATATACCATGACCTGGATGAATGAATATTACAGGTATACCATGACCTGGATGGATGATTGAATATTACAGATCTACTATGACCTGGATGGATGAATGAATATTACAGATATACTATGATCTGGATGGATGGATGAATGAATATTACAGATATACCATGATCTGGATGAATGACTATTACAGATATACCGTGACCTGGATGACTGAACATTACAGATATACCATGACCTGGATGAATGAATATTCAGATATACCATGACCTGGATGAATGAATATTACAGATATACTATGACCTGGATGAAGATATACAGATATACCATGACCTGGATGATGAATATTACAGATATACCATACCTGGATGATGAATAATTACAGATTACCGTGACCTGGATGATGAATATTACAGATATACCATGACCTGGATGGATGATATTACAGATGATACCTGACGCTGATGAATGACTATTACAGATATACCATGACCTGGATGGATGAATATTACAGATATACCATGACCTGGATGAATGAATATTACAGATATACTGTGACCTGGATGAATGAGAACCTTCACACACAGAGGTGGTAACATCTGACTATCGCATGTTGGTTAGCTTTTTCCTGGTCTGCAGTTAGGCAACATTCGATTGGTTGGTGCAGATTTATTGCACAGGAAAAGTTTTGCATCCCTTAATTACTAAGCCCATTTTATTATCTGTTAGAACCTTCAAACATTGTGTATGGGGACAGTTCACAACCTTTCCCTGACCTGACAAAAGGGAAATTTAAGCCAGGTTGTTTGGAAATAATGAAAATCTCCATTTTATTAGGGGTCTGTGGCTCTCCAAACTGTAAATGAGGTACTATCGGCCACTTCATATTGGGAAAATGATGGTATTTACTTCTTCTTCAGAAGACCCCAAACATTCCATAAACTGTAACCGGATTGAACATTTAAGGGAGAAGTGGCGTCATCTTGTAAGTACATGTTCTATAAACCACCACCCTAAGGAGACATTACTCACCAAGTTAAAACATCCCTGTGCAAAATTAACCCTTACGGTGGGTACACACCATTCTGACCATTTGACCATAGGCTGGAACAAAGCACACTTGGTCACGAGTGTGCAAACCATAATGGGCTGGCTGCACTGCCTTTGGCAAGCCTTTACCACTACTAAAATACATGGGCCCTCGGTAGGGTGTGAATATGCCCCTGGCTGCAAAGATGAGGGGTTGTTTTTTTTCAAGAATGAACCAGCCCCTTTACCAGCAGCCCAATCACAGATGACTTTATATAGTGTGCAGCCGTTCCAAGGACACCAGGATCATCACAGGATTTATAATCTTATATAAAGGGAAGTTTAACTAAAAATAATCTAAACCTATTGTAAGGAAGGGACCATTGTAGGTTCTGTCCGCTGCAAACAGTCGGTACATTTGTACACTGGGAAATCACTGGTTGGGTAGAGTATGGTAATTGAAATAAGAAATATTTCTGAACTTCCCCTTTACAGGTCCATCTACTTGTAATTTGACTGGGTGATTGTTATAATAATTTTGGTTGTACAAATATTTTCTGTCCAACAAAATCGGATAATCCCCCCCCATTCTATGATCGGACACCAAACAGAATGGTTATGGTATGGGGTATTGTATGGATATCTTCCCTTATTTCCATTCTCTGTTCTGCTACTGTTAATTCACCCAACAATAAAATGTCACAGAATAATTACAGACACGCAAAACCTATGGAAATTGGTAAAGTAAACGTTTTAGAGGTCATTTTATTTCCAGGTAATTTATATTTGGAGTGGGGGTAGGAGAGAGTATTCCTACCCCCTTTTCTTCTTTAGGTTTCACTTTCATTGCCAGCAGAATTTCCCACTTTTATTGGGAAATAAATAGCAAATTTTACACATCGTTTTCTTCAGCACTAACCGGGAGATTTAATAAAAGTTCTTATCGTTTAAAGTGGTGCTAGTTTTGCCCCAACCAATCAGTTATTTAACATTTGAAAGCTAACATCTGATTGGCTGGGGCACGGTTTTAAACAATAAGTTTTATTGAATAACCCTGACGTGTACTTTAACAAGGTTAAATCCGTTTTCTTTTGCAAAATTTTTTTTCTAAAGCAATATTTTTACAATCGCCTATATAATAGGGGGGAATTGTATAGGCGATTGTACAGTTATAAATGAATTCGTAATTGTAATGTCGCAGTCGTACAAATAGCATCCGTTAAAGGGACGGTATTGCGATATTGTGTTATAAACATGCCCCTAAGTGCATCTTTTTCTTTTTTTTCTAAACCTGGGAAACAACCCCAAAAACTATCTATTTCCAGTCCTCGTACCTCCAGCTATGTATCCGCAACATTTCTTCTTTCATACAATCAGAATTGCGGACGGAGTTACCCATTTTTTGAAGATTTTCCGAAAAAATGAGGGAAAAAGATGATCCAAAGTTAAAAAAATTGCCCAAACCCACATGAGAAGTAAAAACACCCATTAAATATCCATATCCCAGATGTTCTGAATGGAATGCTGTATTCCTGGGTGTACCGAGACGTAACTACCAGCTAACACAAAATCAACCAATGCGTACGTGTAATTATGGTAAAAGATTAACCAGCTTTGTAGTTTGGATAAATTCCTCAAACCTGGAAATAACCCTTCCCCCAAGTATTTATAGAACCTCCAGCTAGGTAACGAGGAATTCATTCATTCAGAGATGCAGAATTTCAGGAGCAGGTCTTGGTAGAAATGTTACATTTCAGATTTCCTGGAAACCCCCAGTTAGGGACTGGCCAGACCTGTGCGTTTTAACACGATATCCGATCGCATGTTGTGGCCACACTTGGAGCGCTGTGATCTGCATTTTTTGTGCAATCGTATGTGATCCGATAGCACAACATTACGTGCTCATTTCCGTTTAGCTGGTAAAGCTGTAGTGTGACCCCATAAAGACATTGTCAGCTGCATGACATCTTGCTATAGCAGGTACTGAACTGCAGTCTGACTGGAGGTCTTACCTTGGACTTTCACTGGACTACCAACGAAGCTGGGGGAAGGCTAAGGCAAGAGAGGAAGTCCTCTGACCTCACATGGGGCCATATTTATGAAGAGGCGGAATGGCTACAATGCCACGCCTTTAACAATTGTTGCTGTGATTGTTAATTTACCATCAATGATTACAGTCATACGTTTACAACCGCTATTGTAGATTAATAATCGCCCATACTATACCATTGCAGTATTTTCCTACGTTTGTACTCTAACATACATTAGCATAAATCTACAATACCAACCGTAGATGTGCAATATCGTTCTTTTGTGATACCGCATCATAATAAACATGGCCCATGGGGTCTCCCTTACCTAGCGCCTCTGAAAAACACATTCCCCCCCCCTGGAAATCTAAGCGCTGCTGAACGTACGGGGTACAGTCTGCAACACCTCCTTTTATATGGAGATCCTACACCGAACCATCTGCAACCTTTAACGGGTTAACAGCTGATATCTTGTAACCCAAATAAAAACTGTGATGTAGGAATATCCTCTTCCACCTTATCAATAATTATGGATTGTAAGAGAATCCGGTTCTTACTGTACCACTCCATCAGATCATATCTTTATCCCCTGCCCTTTGGTAGGATAATAGATAATAGCACCGGGTTGTAAACAATATCCTGAAAATTCATTCTAACTCTGTCCTTGGGTTTTATAATGTACGAACGTTCAGTGCTGCGTACCGGAGTATTTACAATTGTTTGATGACTGTGACCAACCTGCTACCCACAGGAGTGTGCCACCCCGGTCTGATTGGCATGGAATATAAACACACGCCAGCCTCAGGGTTTTCCACATAAATAACAATATAAAATCTTCATTATGTTTTTAAAGAGTATCACCAGCTGTGTGAGTGCAGTTTGTACCAATAATGATTATGGCAATTTTTTTTAAATGGAAATTGCAGGAACGCAAAAATCCCTGCAATTGCGCATGCGTTTTCATAATATATTTACAATAATGCATTTGCAAACGTACAACAACGCACAGAAATCACACATGCAATTGCGTGGGATAACGCTTGCGATTTGGTGCGTTGTAGTGTGGAATCAGCTTAATACCTTAATTCCTTTATCACATCACTAAGTGCCCAAACACATAGCAAGAGGAAAATCTAATAACCTGCGCCCATGAATCAGAATTAGCCAATTTACA
Organism: Hymenochirus boettgeri; assembly: GCA_019447015.1. NCBI lineage: Eukaryota > Metazoa > Chordata > Amphibia > Anura > Pipidae > Hymenochirus > Hymenochirus boettgeri. Next base: position 142,990 of record JAACNH010000738.1, read on the forward strand.
TTTTCATCCTGGGGTGCAGGGGATGCGACCGCACCAGGGCCCTTGGCCAAGAAGGGGCCCCATTTTGTGCTAAGGTTCCAAAACTACCAGTCTGTGTGCCAACTGATTTACCAGTGGTCCGTGTACAAAGCATTTTTAACATTGTCTGTGTGCCAAGCATTTAACCAGTGTCTGACTGTGCAGTGCCAGTTTCCCAACTAGTTTATCAGTCACTGCATGCCGAGCATTTAACCAGTCTTTGTGCCAATTATTTTACCAGTGGTTATATACAAAGCATTTTACCACTCTCTGTGCCAGGCATTTTACTAGCGTCAGTAGGTTTGTTATTTGAGAAGGTTTGAGGATCTAACAGGGTTATTCAATAAAAGTTCTTATTGTTTAAAATGGTGCTAATTTTGCCCCAACCAATCAGATGTTAGTTTTCAAATGTTAAATAAGATCTGATTGGTTGGGGCAAAATTAGCACCATTTTTAATAATAGGAACTTTTATTGAATCTCCCTGTAGGGTTAGAAATACTGTTTGAATGTGATTAAATAGTTTTGCTATGTGTAGGGGAAAGTATGTTTGTCTGGTTTAAAAGGAGTGTCTAAAAATGTTACTGATGAATCTGGATGTTTTTTATGGAAATGATTATCTGGTTTGCAGTGCCGATGCCGATTTGTGTTTGCGGTGGTGTTGGGGGGCCCATGCCCAAATTTGGCATCAGGGCCCATAAGTCTGTACCCACGCCACTGTTTTGATCCACCAGTAAACAGTCTGTTACCGGGAGGGAAGGTGGTGAGAATGTCCCTGGCAAGAAAATGACTGGTCGTCAATCGTTCTGTTAAAATCAGGTGAAGGATATACATATAAGTGGGAATAACTGACAAACCACAGGTAGAAGGAGACCGTTAAGCTGTGGACACACTGTGCCCGGCTGTGCGTTACTGTCTGTTAGCTGTACACACTGTTTAGCAGAAAGTGTCTGTACAAGCCCTTTATTCAAGTATAATGATGGTGAGTAGGGCTAGTAAACTGTAAATTAAAGGGATATTACAAGTCACCTTGGAGTTCCGTGCCCTGTATGAAAGGTACTCGCCCTGCAGCCATGTGCTTTTATATGGTCACGGAACTCCTCGGTGACTTCTAATATCCTTATAATTTACAGTTAGGTGTGCATCATCCACTATATAAACCACTTCACGGGGAATATAACCTCATTGGTTACATAATCCGGCTACTCGCCCTCCTCCTGAGACCACATTTGTACCTGGCAGGGTATGTCACAATATAACAAAGTGGCCTTGTTCTTTAACCCTCTGCACCAGCCCTGGGAGCCGGATAAAAGGAAGTGGTTATTTATTTTGCCGGCTGCACATCGATAGAGGAAATGGGGTTTATTTGGTTTGTGGGGGAATATTTTCCTTCTCTGTTCCAAGGTTATTTTGTCAGAGTCGCTGAGCTCTAAACAGCAGTTTCCCCCGTGGACATTGCTACTGAACTCCAACGTCTGTCCACTGTGTGATGTGTGAGGAGCGTTCGGTGTTGTCATAGCCAGGAGTTCGGTAAACAGATTGAATGACGAATAAATCCCTATTGAGGCAGGAACAGTCTTCTGTTCTTCTAATAGAGAACTACTGGGTCTACCTGCTGGAAAATGGACAGTGTACGTGCCAAGCGCCTTAAAGGGCCAGTAGCTATATAGTGCGCCGGTGTAGTGTATAAAGGCAACATTTTTAAAAAAAAGAGAAAAATCAGTTTTAATAAAAGCTTCACGTGCACTTGCTAATGGGGTTTATATAGAGTGAGATAGACGGTTCTATTCTACAGGACAAGAACTTAACTGGCCCCTGTGGCCAAATCTTGGGATCTATCAAGGGGGTGAAGGGAAAGTTCAGTAGAAAAGATCATTCTTTTTAAATTTCTTTGATTAAATTACACATACCTAGTTATTCTAAAAATTATCTTCAGTTGAATTTATCCCTGCTGTTGACATTAGTGAGCGGACATTTCAGGTTCTAAGGGTCCTTCTTCTTCCCAGGATGCACCACTACCTTGGAATGTTCCTAACAGTTATTTCTACTGATTGGCTGTTGGATGGGTCACACATGCTCAGATCTCTACTGAGCAACTGGGCAGATTAAGGTCATTAGGATGGAAAAATGCTGCTCTTTTTTCTTAAAAGTATATGTATTTATACTTAACTTCCCCTTTAAGGTCCCTGGCAGACTGTATTTCCCCAGCTGGTCTTGTATTTGGTGTCTGTGCCTATAAAATAAAGCAAAATCAACAATTGTTTTCGTAATTTACAAAGATTATCGTAAATTAACGATAACGATCGTACATCTATGATAACACGATCGTAGGTTTACGATCCCCATAGAATAACATTACGGTTGTTTACCATCACATGGTATTTTATGGCTGCGGACGTAAATTAGTGAGAGCATGCGGTATCCCTAACTTGCGATACTGCGCATTTATGAATATGGCCCTAAGGGACGTATTTTAAAGCTTTGGTTACAAACCTTTATAGCGATCAATAAACTTCCACTAGTAGCGGCCATTTTTAGCGGTTTTTGGTTTTCTGCAGCGGTGAAAATCTTTGCTGGGTCGAAAAACTCATTTTCGCCTGGTATTGCCCATTGCCTTAGAAAAAATGTCTGCTACTAGCGGTAATAGGTTTGTTATTGGATACTATTATTAATGATACTGCGCACCAGCCTTACACAAAGGGTATTTATTAAAAACACGTGATATTTCAGGGTCGGTGCGACGCCTTCCTCAGACATTACAAACTAATACACAAAGTAATATTCGCTTAAAACATAATTTCTGTCTACTGGGGGCCTAACATTTCCTTTCAGTAGATTATCCCCGTCTATTGTCTGCAAATCGAGAAATACAAAGAATGAAACTGATTTGTATTTTCCAGTAAACCCAGATCCATATGTCCCCAATGTCTGAATACAAACATCCCTCAAAGAATGAAGGTTCTGTTATATCTTGGCTCAGGAGAAACTGCACGCCATAGACAATGCAGCATACAAACCTGTAGATATTCTAATACAACTCACATCAGCGACTGTAAAAATAACCACTTATCAACATATACAACATATTACACCAAGGCCGTATTGTCCCTGTTACAATAGACTCTGTACCCAACCTTCCCATAGTGCTCTCTGTTTGGGGAATTATTTAGACACGGGGCAGTTGTTTAAAGAAGGATTACTTTATAAATAATCTATTGACAGGAGGTGATCCCTGTTATGAAATGTTCCTGAACCCAGTGCCGCCATATTGGTTTGTGCACATTTTATGAGATTTAGGAAGAAGATACATAATCCCACATTATATAAAAGGTAGAAACATAGGTGTCTGGTAGTAAAACACTGATATTAAGAAGAGAGACGATGAATGATACAATTTTATTTGTAAGAAGGGCTTAAAGTTTCTTCATAAACCCCAGGGTATTAAATAGATATTGTAGGTGAAGTCTTATTGTATCCATGTTTTTATTTAGGTGAACTGGAGGGCTGACAGTGGCTGTTGAGCCTGCCAACCCTCCAGTTCACTGAAACCCCGGCAACCACTGTCAGGTCAGCCCTCCAGTTCAGGTGCTACAGTTAGGTCAGCCCTCCAGTTCAGCAGCCACTGTTGGTCACCCCTCTAGCTCAGTCCAGCTGAGGCTCAGCCCTCCAGTTCAGGTGCCACAGTTAGGTCAGCCCTCCAGTTCAGGTGCCACAGTTAGGTCAGCCCTCCAGTTCAGGTGCCACTGTTAGTGCACCCTCCAGTTCAGTGCCACAGTTAGGTCAGCCCTCCAGTTCAGGTGCCACTGTTAGGTCAGCCCTCCAGTTCAGTGCCACAGTTAGGTCAGCCCTCCAGTTCAGGTGCCACAGTTAGGTCAGCCCTCCAGTTCAGGTGCCACAGTTAGGTCAGCCCTCTGGTTCAGGTGCCACTGTTAGGTCAGCCCTCCAGTTCAAGTGCCACAGTTAGGTCAGCCCTCCAGTTCAGGTGCCACAGTTAGGTCAGCCCTCCAGTTCAGGTGCCACAGTTAGGTCAGCCCTCCAGTTCAGGTGCCACAGTTAGGCCAGCCCTCTAGTTCAGGTGCCACAGTTAGGTCAGCCCTCCAATATTTTTAAATGTATAACACCTGGGTATGTGTAATATAAACAATTTGCTTTAAATATTATTCTATGAATTTTCCCTTTAATTGCCATGACATTCTCTCCACTGTTGTTCTTTCTGTGTAACATCTTCCACTTGTGATGTGTATCTGTAGAACAGATTGGGGTGTGTATGTTCACTTCCAGCATTGAGTTTATTGGACCCCCAGGTCTTAGAGCGCATATAGACGCTGAGGCCTGGAAAACTGGAACACCAATGGAGCTGGACAGGGACTGGAAGACAAGAAAAGAACAAGATACAAGGAAAACAATAATCATAACAATGAACAAGACAAGGCTACAAGAAGAAATAGCAGGGACCACTAGCTTGGCTAACCAAAACTATAACAGGCAACAATAGAGTGATTGGAACAGGCTTAAATAATGCAGAGGGACCAATGGGGAATGGAAAGGACTGAAGTCTGATGCTGATTGGCTTATTAATTGCGTTTCCTCCGCCCCATTTGGGAACTACAGGAGAGGAGGAGATAAGTAGAGAAGCACCAGAAGAAGGAGAAGTGCGAGCAGGTAGAGGCGCGCGTGAACGTGAGGACGGCGAATGCCGGATGATGGCATCGGAGGAAGAGTACACCGTGGAGATGCGCGAAGATTTCGAAACGTTGCATTGCTTTGCTGTCTGTAAAAATACACATGTGGTGTGGCATGAAAATGTTTTAAAGGAATAGTTCACTCTGGAATTGAACTATTCCTTTAATATATTGATTGAAGATCGGGAGGTTAAGGAGCATTACGCGCATGCGCGCTATGGCTGGAGATTCCAGCTTGGCCGTGGTGGATCGCGTAAAAGGTAAGTTAGCTCCCATCTTCGTTCTCGGGCCCTGCAACACTGATTGAAGATCGGGAGGTAAGGCACTGCTCCTTAACCTCCCAATCTTCAATCAGTATATTAAAGAAATTCAAATAAAAATACAAGTTGTAAAGGAGTGCTGCTCTGCAATTTTGGTATAAAACTTGTCTACTGACCTGCCAACAAAGATGGCTTCTGTTTACGGTCCTCAACATCAACAGCTGGAGGGAAAGGGAGCTAAATATCAGCCATAGAGCACTATAGAAAGGCTTCTTTGTGAGAGACAAATTGATAGGAGAAGATACTGCTACAGCTTGAGGCCAAAAATGACGATCACACATTGTATCCGTGAAATAAATATGTTACGTGTCATTGTGAGTAGATGAAATGAATATATGACGCCGATGCCCTTTGGGGGGGGGTAGTTTGGAAAAATTTATATGATATTAAAAAATATAAATGTAGCATAATATAATAGACAGATAAAGAGATATGAATAGATATATAGGCACAGAGAGACAGACAGAGATATAAAAAGATAGACATAAAGAAATAAACAAAGATATTGACATAGAGAGAGATACAGGCAGATATTTACAAATAGAGTGCTAGATATACGCACATACAGAGAGAAATAGAGACAGAGAGATAGATAAATAGATCAATAGGTAAATTATTGATACAGGTACAGCAAACTGGGGGTTATTGATACAGGTACAGCATACTGGGGTTATTGATACAGGTACAGCAAACTGGGGGTTATTGATACAGGTACAGCATACTGGGGGTAATTGATACAGGTACAGCATACTGGGGGTTATTGATACAGGTACAGCAAACTAGGGGTAATTGATACAGGTACAGCATACTGGGGGTGTACAGCAAACTAGGGGTAATTGATACAGGTACAGCATACTGGGGGTTATTGATACAGGTACAGCAAACCAGGGGTAATTGATACAGGTACAGCATACTAGGGGTTATTGATACAGGTACAGCAAACTGGGGGTAATTGATACAGGTACAGCAAACTGGGGGTTATTGATAC